>JAGDQP010047450.1:0-15025 GCA_022664845.1 Lepisma saccharinum
ATACATAAGGAACACACGTTTTCCGGGTGTTTCTAGGTGAGTCCGCAAATCTTGAACCTTACCCAGCAAGCTCACTTTTCCTGAACACATTACTCATATTACTCCTATGAGGAATCTAGGTTTGCTCTATCGTTTCACAGAAATTCGAAATCAGTTCGCGCTAAACTTGTTTCACAAGTCCTATGTGTCACTTACTAATGAGTACTGCTCGCCTATATGGTCTATGACATGTACCACGCATCTTACTAAGCTAGAATCTGTTATAAATGTCTTTGTTGCTATAGTGAGAGACAGAGTTCCCGAATTATGTGCGTTCTCTAATCCGGATTAAATAAAAATATTCAATATAAAATCACCTCGAGCTCGTTTCCACATTCTTTTCTTCCACAAAATTGTTAAATGCAATGTGAGACATTATTGTCAAAAATCAACTTTCGTGTACCTATCCGATGAACACGAAATAAAACCCTCTTTTATGTTCACAAATCCAGAATAAACTTGGTTCAATGGTCACTGATAAACAGAATAATCACAAAATATAATTGTCTCCCACAGACAATTGATAATTTTGCCTCTGAGAAAAAATTTAAAAATCACATAAACAAATTGCATTTGTAAATATTATCTAGACGTTGTTGTACATATTTTTGTTTAATTTTTTGTTATTGTAATTTCCGTTAATGTTTCGATGTAAAATGGCCGAAATGTTCTGTGTTTGGAACTTATTCGTAAATAAATAAATTCCGCCAAAATTGTTGTTATTTGTAGGGCAGTGGATACAGATGTTTTTGTAATATTGTGAGTAATATTACATGTTTTACCATGAATCTTTCAGACGACAATCTTAGATATCATCATGTCACTACGGAGGATGTTTTAGAAGAAATGCACTTCTTGACTAAATTTAATCTATTTGACCCATCATCTTAATTTAATCGAACATTTGTGGCATGTACATTCCAGTAAAATTTAAAAAGAAACGAATATGTGTAGCATAATATAATCACCATATGAAAGTCAGAATTATGGCATAAGTTAATCTCGCTAGAACGAGAGGGAATAGTTTAGCTGATAATGACTGGGTCCGCACAAAGTTTTGCATAAACACAATGTGGTGATGTAGCAACGGCCTCTTAAAGACCAGATATGTATAGTGATACACCAGCTGACTAGCTGTTTCTCGTCAGCTGTTAGCCTAGGTTAGGCTGGCTGACTTTAAATAAAGTTTATCCGGGGAATATAATTATGTACTAACGGTTTGCTTACGTTACGATTGGTTTACGTTAAGTTTGTTTATATAGATATAACTGCATTACATTTAAACTACAGATTTAACTTTTATGACTATTATAACTCAAACTACGTGAGGTAATATTGAATGGTTACAAATTATGAGATTTGTGTTTACGTTAATGCTTGTTTTCGAATTCTCATTTGCACTGGGAGAGTCATAGTTTGTATATTTACCTGATCGTTCATTATTATTCCAACGACGTTAAATTAAGTTGTGCATTCACATCATAACAATATTCTGGTAATCTGACTCGATCTGATGTACAGTTTGCGCAGTAAAATAATGCTAGAAACATAGAGTTAGGAATATAAGTAGAGGGAGCATCAGGCTGTTTTGTTGGTGATGTGAATGAAGCCAAGAGACGAAAGGAACGAGGCCCTACCACCACATGGACTGGCCCCATATTTAGGTGCCCTCTTTTCCGAGTATTTCCTTCTCATACGAAGAGGAAGTTAGGGCTATTTTTCGGAAAAGCTTGCGTTGCTTGCGATTATAGTGTGTAGCCAATCGAAACGTTTTTTATTACGTGTTCCACTTTAAAGGGTTGGTTTACATGAAACTTGAGTTGCTTGTGATTTGGGTGAGTAGACAATTGAAACACGTGTTTTATTGGCTGCTTTATTGTAAGGTAAGTGTGACACGTGTTTCAATTAGTTATTCACCCAAATCGCACGCATAGCAAGCAACGCACGCTTGCATGTAAATAAGCCCCAACTCGTGTCTCAATTGTCTACTCACCCACATCCCAAGCAACGCAATCTAGTATGAAAATTAGCCCTTACTTATTAAAAGTGCCCATATCAGATGAAATCTCCAAAATATCTATCTTTTTCGATAAGAAAGCTGTATCGCAGCCAACTGACAATTGTTAATTTCATGAAAATGTCCCAGGTGTGTTGTGCTATACATTGTAGAGATGGACAAAAATAGTTTAAGCGTTATTTAATAGCAGTTATTTTTTTAAAATTGTTATTATTTAATAGTAGTTATTTTTGCTAAATTGTCATAACTATTATCGGTTTTGTAAACTAACAGTTATAACAGTTTAGATATCAGCCGTAATTTTTTGTTACCGGTTTTGAAAAGTAACTATTATTTATAACAGTTTAGATACCACTGCCGTAATTGTTTAAGTAGACTGCCAAGTCAATGTTCTTGTTTCTACCATTGATAGAAAATATACCTTCTAATTCTGCTGGTCTTTCTTGTTTTTTTATTACATTTACGAAAAGGGCACACGGTAACCAACCCGAAAATTGACGAGAGTAGCCGATATTCTCGATATTTTTTGAAGGGGGAGGTTAGGTTGCGTGGTTGTCTTACACAGTGTTCTATTTACCGCGGGGGATGCCGGGAATCTTCCCTGGTGCGTGAGTAGTTCATCCGCGATTTTTAATTCCGAATATCATCCCAACCAGGAATAAATTCCTTGTAATTCTACCAAAGCAGATAGTATGTTGAAACTTACTAGCGACCGCTAGCTTCGGGATTCCCCCTTCGAAATTTATAACAAATCGAACATTGGTCGTAAATACTATTTCTTTTAGGCTACGACGAATGTTTCTGAAATAAATTCATTAAAATAAACATTAGTTGAAAACTGGGACAAGAGATTGATCCTATGTCACTGCTATGAACCACTTTCACCAGAAACTACACTTTAGAGGAAGGGAAAGAGATAGGGGTTGGAAAATAGAGATGCTAACAATATAATATGTACAGCTACGGACATAACGATTGTCGCATGTTTTTAAATATTTTCAGAATTCTCGAAAATGTCCCTCCCGTGTATGACATCTATCACCCTCGTTTAGTTACATATGAGTATTTTCCTCAACAGTGTGTCATGTGATTGTGCATATGTGTGCAAGCCAAAAAATACGATGTTTCAGTTTATTTATTTTTGAAATAGGAAAAAATAGATATAGACATGTGACAATCTTTTTGTCCATAGCTGTAGCATCATATAGGGGGTTTAAAAACAAGGAAAAGTACTATTCAAAAAATTTGGAAACCAGGGTAGAGTTGCAAGAAAAATACTTAAGTGTAAAATCTGTCTTAAGCAGACCATCGAACTCTTCATAATACTGGAGTGACTACTCAAATAAAAAAAAACGGTCCGCACAGCGTTAAGAAGCGTTGAAAACTGAGTTAGAACTGGAAATTTGGTCCAAATTGGATTAGACTGGAAGTGGACAAACAAGTTTAAACGTTTATACTGGCATCTATCTCTAACACTAAGTAGTCACTCCAGTATTATGTAGAGCTCGATGGTCTGACTTAAGTCAGAATTTACACTTAAGTATTTTCTTGCAACCCAGTCCAGGTTCTTGTTTCGGAGCTAGAGACATGCAAAGCTATTACGGGATCGTCATAAATGATATCTTCAGAAATGCAAGCCGAGCGGGATTTCTATGTTGCCCTATTAAACAATATTCCTTTCTTAACAATGAAATTCACACATAGAGAAGTTTTTCTATGCCACATTCCCTGAATCATAAATTGCTGAATTTTTATTTATTGTCTTTAGGTATCTAAGGCTCAGGCGGATGGGAAAGGAGTTAGGAAATTACCGGGCAGGCCCTATGTGAAGGTACCATCCAGCATTTGCCTGGTGTGACTAAGAATAAAAATAAGCCAGAATCGAACCCTCGACCTACCGAAATGCTACGCCTTCGCTCTATCACTGATCAAGGGCGGGTCATTAAATAATAGCAGCTTGTCGGTGGGCGAAATCCTCCCATCTCCTAGTTATAATACTTACAACTTGTTCAAATCCCGACCAGGACACTGGAGACTTTTCTCCCAGTGTTCTCATGCATGGTTCTCTGAGATGCACTTCCCCACAGTACTCGGTATAGAGGGACTCTAATGGGGCCACACAAGATGGCTGCCGCTGAATCATAATTTGGCTTCATGTGACGCCATGGATGTTCCCTCTATTTTCTTCCTAACCCTATGATTAGAAAGTAGATTTACCATCGACCTCCATTAATACGATACTGGACTGATTGCAGCATTGAAAATTTAATATGAAGCTAGAAAGAGGAGAGGAAACTTAATCTCGTTTGTCCACTTCCAGTCTAAACCAATATGGACCAAATTTTCGACTCTAACTCAGCTTTTTACGCTTGATATCGCTGTGTGGCCCATTTTTGTATTTATGTCTTAATTCTTGCAAAAAACGTAAATATTGTTTGCAATATTTTCTATTGTATGCAGAGTGCGGTATACTATTACATGAATAACTCAGGAATTAAGAGTTGACTGAAAAAACGGGCCACACAGCGATATCAAGCGTATGAAACTGAGTGAGAACTGGAAATTTGGTCCACATTGGATTAGACTGGAAGTGGGCAAACTAATTTAAATATTTGCTCTGGCGTCTATCTTTCAATACTAAGTAGTTACTCCAGTATAGTTTACGTAGAGCTCGATGAGATTTACGAATGTCAAATGCAATAGAAAGCGCAGTTCACAACTTTTGCAACCATGCGAGTCGTGTTTTGTTTTGCTGGGGTAAAGCAAATTACTCATAGCAAGGACAATAGATGTAAGAGAAAAATGTAATTGGAAGTTGGAGATGCTTCTAAATTATAATTATAAATATTATTTCAAACTTTTATATTCAAGAATTGGAACTAGATATTAACTAAGAGATTGTGTAAATATTTTCGTTGAAGACAATACCTAGTCCTCGGACGACAAATCCCCTGTTTCTGTGTGTGGATGATATTATTGACGCACTAAGGAATGGTATGGTGGAAGAAGCAGGACCTATTCGGGAAGTCAAATCAATCTATTTTAATTGTGTGCCAGATTATATATCAAACCCTATTAATGTTTTGAGTAGGAAAATGTCGCTATGCGAAAAAGGATATATGACCAAACGTGCAGAATCTATATTTTGGACTGAACGGAAGAATTCAAGAAAATGTGACCAGAAGATGAAGAATGCATACAAAAGCTGAGAAAGAAGAATACTTAAAGTAAAGGATAATGCGTCTGTACAATGATTGGAACGAATTTTGCAACATATTTATGAGAGAAAAACGAATGGATGGCATAGAAAGCTAGTTATAAGGTGAATAGCAACCAATGTATATACGAGGGTCATTGCGAAAGTCATGGCAACTATTTTTTTTCGAAAATGGTAACGAATAAAAAAATTCTGAAATATGCAAATGGAAGGTTAGTTTATATGTAAACATTACATGTAGGGAGATGGAGGAACACACACCACCACCATAAAGATATAGCACAAGAAAAAAGACTAAATTTTTTTTGTCGTTTCAAACGTGTTTTACTGTCAGTTGCGGCGTCTTCCACAGCGGTGGCAGTGTGTGATGGATTCTTTGGGAGACTACTTCGAGGGACTCTAAGATGTCACCGGTACGTGTTAGTGCCCTGTGCTGTTGTGTACTGTTGCAATTGACAGTAAAACACACACCTTTGAAACGACAAAATTCTTTTCGTCTTTTTTCTCGTGCTATATCTTTATGGCGGTGTGTGTGTTCCTCTATCTCCCTACATGTAATGTTTACATATGAACTAACCTTCCATTTACATATTTCAGATTTTTTTTATTCGTCACCATTTTCGAAAAAAAAATAGTTGCCATGACTTTTGCAATGACCCTCGTATTTAAATCCAAGAAAGAAAGAAGACTAAAGTTACGAGTGGGGGATTTATGAGATGTATGGAAGGTGCTGAGATATAATGGTATTGAGTGGGAAGTTTGTATGTCGAGGGAAACAAAGTACCTAATCATCGGACGATAAATGTTAGATTTTCGATGATCATTGATGTTATAAAGAAACAAACATTGATAACTAAAAGAAAAAAATGTATTCTAAAAAAAAGAAAAACAATGTTATTATTTTTAAAAAATGTAAATAATTTAATGGTTAATAATTACATTTTTTAAAACTTTGTTGGGGGCTTATGATACACTAGCTGACTAGCTGTTTTTCATGAGCTGTTAGCCTAGGATAGACTGGTTGACTTTAAATAAAGTTTTTCCGGGGAATATAATTATGTGCTAACGGTTTGTTTATGTTACTATTAGTTTACGTTAAGTTTGTTTATATAGATATAACTGCGTTTACTTATGAACTACAGATTTAACTTATATGACTATTAAAACTCAAACTACGTAAGATAACATTGAATTGTTACAAAATTATGAGATTTGTGTTTACGTTAATGCTTGTTTACGAATTACCTGATCGTTCATTATTATTCCAACGACGTTAAATTAAGTAGTGCAATCACATAAAAACAATATTCTGGTAATCTGAGGTACAGCTTGCACAGTGAAATAATGTTAGAAAGTAGATTTACAAGTGTCAAATGAAGTAGAAAGCGCAATTTACAACTTTTGCAACCGTGCGAGTCGTGTTTTGTTTTGCTGTCGTAAAAAAAATATTCATAGCAAGGACGTTAGAGAAAAATGTAATTGGAAATTGGAGATGCTTCAAAATTATAATTATAAATATTATTTCAAACTTTTATAATCAAGAAGAACTTTTGATAATTTTACTGGAACTAGTTATTTTTAACTAAGAGATTGTGTAAATATTTTCATTGAAGCTTACTATGTAAATTATTAAACCACTAAACTTTATTAGGTGGCTATGCCTGTAAAAGGGCTATGTAAGGCTATGTAGATAGAGAAAACCAATTTTACTTATTTATGGGACGCGAGTCTCATCGTAGTAAAACTCTTTATGACGATTTAGTTAGTTTTTATTTCGCTATCGATTCTTGCAAGAGTGAACACTCTTGGTTTAAAGAATTCCTTTTAATGAAGGTAGCCCCACTTCAGTGCGTAAGCCAGAGAGACATCTTTAAACTCGTACTGTGATGTCATTCACCTTACGATGCAACCACACGTCTGAAACTTCCGTAAAGCTTATCTCTTGCTCAAAACCGGAATTACAGTAACAAAGTACATAATAATCCTAGCTAAGGTATCTCCAGTTAAAAGAATGAATATATATATATATTCTATTTCGTCATCGACGTATTATTTATTATAATATATTTATTTGTCTATTGCAAATTGATTACCAAAAGAGGGTATTTACAATAGTGAAGAGTACACAAAGTAATGGCAGCACATTGCCTGTCAAAAACTTGTTACGTTTTGTAGAATAAGAAAACTATTACTCAAATTGTGGCTCTGATATTAAATAATAGCATTTTGTGCAGAACATTTTATTGTAAATAAACCGTCAAAATTACGCTCGAAACCCATACAAACGTAATTGTCTCGCACATAAATATATTTTGTCTTCTAGATGTGAGTTTGCGTTTGTGTTTCCCATTTGAGGAACTTTCTTCATAAGTAAACATTTACTTTGTTCACAAAGATAAGCATACTTTAGAGACTTTTTGTTCGATTTTATCTTGTAATAAATATATAAAATTGTTGACTGAGCCTACATTAAATTCATTATCAGTACACCTCCATTGGTTGCTGATAACTAGTGATATTTAACTTTATTTTTCATATTGAATATCTTAAGGCTACCTTTGCTTCAAGGTGTGTCTTATTGTAACTGGGAAACAACTGATCATCGTGTTTTACAGACTTCATATGTGAGTATCTAAATTCTCTGATGTATATATTTAACGTTAGATAGAATTCAAGAGATATACATGTAGCATGTCTGCGCATATTCTCGTATACACTATTTCTCTGTTATCTATGGTATACACTAAAATCTCGTTTATACGGACTTGATGGTAACGGACCCATTAAGGATAAACAAGATTTACTATATTCTGTAACATAAGCGCTTTGCAAATACACAAATACATTAATAAAATGGTTTAGTTAATAGAAAATAAATATTGTATTAATAAATTTAGGACAAATGCAGCAGAGCACTGCACGTATTCACTCAGGAAAATTAATTATACTCGCTTACTTGTATACGATTTTAATCGTAAATCAGGGAGAGTTTGCGCAGTAGGAGAGATTGCGCAGGTCCTGAAAAGATGAAAAGAAATTGGACTTGCGTGTTGGGAGTGAAGGGCAAGTGAAAACGTTAATGACAGATTCGTCACTTGAATTTCTGCGTTGATAGAAGGTGGTCGATGAAACTTATAATTATGTTTGTGGATCTGAGACACAAGTTAATTGTTTGAATTTTCACAAGCGTCATGTACATTTTCAGAGGAAATGGTTTAGTGTTAAATAATTATAAATCAAGATGTATCCGAGCTAGGGCTTTTTCAGAACTAGTATTGTACGCAGTTAGCGGTCATTCTGAAAATTTGCACCCAAGTTATGGGGTGCGTAATCTCTCCTTCTTAGTGAGGATAGTTGGCGCAAACGTCAAGTAAGAGAGAGATTGGGCAAAGTTATATATAAATCAAGGAGTTACATTATCAAAGTAATATGCTGTGTTATTTTTCGTTCTGGCCCACTTCTTGACGGAGGAATACACTTTCGTGAACAGCATAATATGCGTTTGTGTTAGTAGAATTTATAAACCCTACCAGGAGTAAGAAATATAATAGGAATACTCAGGCTACTTGAGCTAAATACTATTGATTATACGAGGGCTCGGGGGACTCAAAAGAAGCCGCAATCGTTCTCTGGTGGCCGGATCCGTTGTAGTACATGCTTTCGCCACCGCATGCCTCTTGCGGGGACCCTTCTTCATATGTCTAGCGACCAGCGTTATCGAGTGAAGTAGTGGTGCGACGTAATAAATATTTTTCTTAAGCGCCTCTCGCTTGTTCGTCAGTTTTTGAGATGACTGAAAAGTGGAATCAACGCATGAAGCTATGAAACTCTGTTTTCTGTTTGAGGAAATAGCTGTAATGCTTGAAACGGCTTATAAAGAAGCTGCTCTGAGAAAAACAAAATTTTACTAGTACTCTTTCCGCTTCGATGTAACTTGAAGACGAACTTCGCTCAAGGTAACCATCGATTTCCCGAACGGACGAAAACGCCACCAGGATTCGTGGACTGTTTATTGAATGCCGTCGGAGAACTACTGATAAATTTGTTGATTTGTTTGATGCACTCTTGAGTTCCAGCCATCTTACTTTAAGCAAGAAATTGTAAATGAAAAGAGTTGCTGAAAAACTCGTGCCTAAGCAACATACAAAACATTGATTCTGAAACAATTTTTAACGGAAAACAACATGATCCAGCTTTGGTACCGCCATACTCACTCGAACTTGCTCCGAGTGACTTTGTTTTATACCCGCGAATGAAAACAAATCCTCAAAAGAAAAGATTTGCAGATGTGAAAGAGGTGAAGAAAAATTAGAGGGAACCATTAAAAGGTACCATTTGGTAAGAGTTTCACGACTGCTTCAAAAATAGAAAACTAGTTTCGACCGGTGCTTTTCATCAAATAGACAGAACTTTTAAAGCGATTCAAGTTGTAACACAATAAATACACAGAATTTTATTTTTTAAAAATTCGGTTTCTTTTGGGTACTCCTCGCACATCAGTTTATAATGTTTTGGGTAACAGATACTTATTTATATTTGTTTCGTTTCATTGCATGTTATTTTGTTCTCATATGCAGTCTCGCCTTCCCATGTGTGCAATCTTACCTATCCTGGTAGGAGAGTGCGCAAATTAAAGGGTTTCAAAAAGTCATTACCATCCAGCATACACTTATATGAAATATTAGTAGCGTGTAATTAGGACTAAAATACTACAGAATCTATTGTGCATTTTTAGACATTTGCAGCATAAAACGCATTTTTTTAAAAATTATTCGCAATCTCTTCCGTCTTTACGATACATTGCACTTTAAAAGTGGCGAAAAACTTCATTACTATTTTTATTCGAAAATTGTTCGGGATAAGTGAGTTTCGAACACCGACAGTTTTGTGTATATTTAAAATTGGTAATATGTTTGTTGATTTGAACACTATACAATTCCGCACCCCGCGGCGCATTCGAAAAAGTGCACAAATGTTCCTTAGATATCAATTACTGCATTAGAACATTGGCGTAAAACTAGGGGTACAACTCGAAAGCTCTTGAGCTAGAAACCTGGTATTATGGGCATTCAAATTATTTTTTTAGCAAATCATCCAGTACGGAATATAAAACAATTATAGAACGGCATAAATAAATAAATTATTGCTCTCAACAAGAGCATAATTTCAAGGTGTGAACTAAAGATATTGCCAGCAAGGAACATGAATTTCATTTTGTAGTATTACTATCCATAATAAACACTTTATTTTCTATTGGTGTTATAACTTGTATTGAAAAGATGAAATGCATATTTAGAATGACTTTTCTCTGAGCTAAGATTCTCACAAGGGAAATATTTTAGCTCGAACTGGAATTTTTGATAAGTCTAGGTGTATGTATTCGTATTATATGCTGATAATGCCCACAAATTAATTCGACTGTGTAAGGCTTCGTTTGTCCGCTAGAGGCGTTAAAGTTTTGAGCAAGTGGAGACAGCCGCTGTAATGACTTTCATAGTTTCGGCTTTAACAGGTATTTATTACACAAAATATATACATGAACATGCCTGACAGTGCTGACAAAGACTGCCAAACCACTGTACCGTGTAACAGAGTAATTTGGCAGATATAGACCAGTATTTGTCTTCACAAATGTAAGTGAGGTTGCTTTACAATGAGTAAAACAGAAAGGAGAATGATAACACACACACAGGGCAAACGATACATAAGAATAACTGTCAACAACACACTCCATGGGCGTGAAGTCAAATACCACTTCAATTATGCTCTTGAGTTGGTGATAGTTTCTGGTACAATATACCCAGATTCCTGCCACGTATACACCGGAATAGACAGTTAGTTGTGGATGACTGAATGTCTTTTGATGATTTCCTAGTTTACCTGCAAAAGTACACTCCATGAGCGATATGTCAAATGCACTTTCAATCACGTACCCAGAAGTTATTCGAGGGGAGGGGAAGGGTCAAGCGCCTTTCACGTTGAGTCTGAGGTCTGTTTGGGTGTGAAATTTACGTAAAATGCATGCAATTTTGCCAAAAAATGATACTATCTCACAAAATACTAATTTCGAAGAGTGGTGTCCGGATTCCTCGGAACCCCTCCTCTACGTACCTCCTTATCCGTAACTGTCAGCAACTTAAAGGCTGTAAAATAAAGTTACATTTCACACCGTGTTCATGGAGTGTGATTTTGAAGGTTGCTCTGTGTGCCTGTTTTATTCACTTTGTAGAAAAGCCTCTATTGGATTTGTAAAGATATATACTCACTGACCTATATCTGCCAAACTATTTGCTACATGTGAGAGTGGCTTTGCACTTTTTGTCAGTACTGTCACGTACGTTCATATATATATTGAGTAATAAATGCCTGTTCAAGCCGAAACTACGCGAGTAATTGCATCGGTTGTTTTCCACTTGCTCCAAATTTAACGCCCTCTGGCGGACAAACGAGGCCTTACACGGTCGAATTACTTTGCGGGCAAAATCAGCATTGGGGTACGAGTACATATACGAAATCTTATAAAAAAAATTCCTGTTCGAACCGAAGTACTTCCGTTGTCAGGTTATCAGCAAACATACATCCAGAAAATTAGCGTATGTAAAGGATAAAACACATCACTCTTTTATTGTTTCAAATTGTATTCTTCGAAAAAATTCCCCGAGTACTGGAATATTGTCAGAACAGAGATTCATCTACAAAAGTTTCATTTGTTAATATTTGACAACTGTTGAGAAGCACTTTTGAAACCGGGACGAAAAATAATATTGTCTATCACTATTGAAAAAACCCACTGAACTTCAATAATTCTTAGATTAAAGTGAGATTTCCGCAATTTTATATTTCAGTATTTAGCAATAAAATTAGTAGCAGTATCTCTATGTAGAGAAATGTCACCGGTTCTGTTGTGTGGTGATGATAGTTAACTGAATTCATGGAATTGCTTATTTACAAATCCATCAACACTCGGGACCATATTTCATATGAGGGTTATCACATAAGTTGTGGTTAATGTTTGAGGCGCAAAAGAGCTTTTATAATTCATAGCAGGATTTGACGAGAGTTTAAAAGGGATTCGAAGTTACCGCCACTCACGCAGTCTCATTCGTAGCTCACAAAACTGAGCACCCTATTACTGAAGGAATCCATACCTGAATAGTTTGTTCAAAGGCATCTTCTTTATGGTCCAAATGATTCAAATTAGTGTACTTGAGCAACCAGTCTATCGTGCTAAAATCTATTGAATTATGCCTCAACCATTCCTCTTCGGAACTTCAGTCAACAGACGAGAACATTTTTGCCATAAAAAAATGAGCACATAGAGAAACAAGAGGGTTCCAGGATCGACTGTTTTGGACTCGCCATGGGGTCCCATACTCTCCTAATAGTTCTCACTCAAGTTCATCACATATGTACAGTAATACACAAGTTTCATTCCCCTCAGAAGTTAATGAGAAACCAATGATTTAAAGTTTGTATTTTCTTTACTTACGGTTATGATGGATTGTAAATAAGGGCCATAAAAGTCTAGAACTGAAATTATCAATTGCCAATGTCGATGATTAACTCCTGAAATTACCGTATGCTAGGGTACTAGTTATTTCTCTTCCTATAAGCGTGTGTGTTTGCAGTAATTTCAAAACGATACTCGGTCAACAATTTACGATATCACTAATGCAGGGCCATCGAAAAAGATTGCCGTGATTATACATTTTCATAAAAATTGTTGCCTAACGGATAAACACGATTACCATTTTAAAATGTTCAGAAATCTTAAAAGATTTAGACTTACATACTTGTATGTCCAGGTAGATGTTAAGAGAGTCCCATCTGTTAATATTTATGCATACGCAGCCTACTGTTTGAAATTGGCGGCGGAAGATAACTTTAACAAGCAAGTATAATGAGGGGCGTAGGTATATTAAAGAATATAAAAAACTGCACATGATAAACTTTTATTATCTATCTCACTGTTTGAAGTGGGGCAAGAAGTTGCTGGGGCGAATAAAATAGAATACTCGACTATTTACAGATAATTTTGACTTATATACAAAATATTCGATTCTGATCCTATATGTTCGTTGATATAACCGAACATTGATATAACACTTGAATAGATGTACATACAAAGATGTTTACTATATTACTTGAATGCCTTTTTATATATTATTTCTTGTAGTTATTATTTTTGTTTTTTTGTTTTTGCCACATCGTGAAGATTATACTTTAGTTCAGCACTTTTAAATCAATTCATTCGTATCTTAGAGCTTCGCATAGCTAAAAACTTTCAGCTTCAAAAATGTATAGTTACAGAAATATCACTAAATAAAAAAGTGAGTTTATAGAAACGAATGAGGAGATTACATGTGTCACTAAAAGAATCATACATGGATTTGCGCATCTCGCAGGATAGAAGTGACGTCACATATGGTCCTCCCGAAAAAGAAACTTTTACATCTGAAAGCTTTAAAAATTTTCAATCATATTACCTTCTTCTAAAATATTCCTTTGTTTAATTTGATTTTTATTCGTTTACTTCATATTTCACTACAGAATTAGAAGTTTATGCAAAAGGCTCTAAAGATTGTATGTTAATACAACCTTTTACATATAGATATTTGATATATTTATGTGTTTTTATTTATTAATAATATCTACATTCCAACTTTTTCTATCATCTATCTATACTCCAATTTTTTTCTCTCATCCCATATCCCTTTTCATGTATTTACACAATTTCTTATTCAAGTAGATAGGGTGATGGCTCTTTCCAGACCATTGCTTTAAAAATCTCAGTTAAGGTTATCACTTCTCCAGTTTCTTTTATGTACACTGTATCATAGTCAACTGTTTCACTTTTTTATAATGTGTTACATGTTGTTACTTTTCTCACCAAGAATACCTTTGGTTTCGTTTTCACTTTTTTTCGTATTCAGTTTAATCTATTCTGTTATTTCTTTAATGTATCTTCACTTATTATCAATTCTTTGTTCACACTTCTACTATTCCTATTTCAAGTTTTCTTCTGTTGCACTTTTTGCAGTTTCTTGTACTTTTCTTGACGTACTGAGTCAATTCTTCCATAATACACACCGTTTCTTACATTTATGCTTCTTTACGACTTTCTTGGATGATCTACTATTGGACTCCCTTTTTCTCATCCCTTTATGGAGTTTCATTATCGCCGTTTCTATGGAATCAAATAGTTTATTAGGGTCATTGGGTGGCTTCTCTCTTCGTTAAGGGTCAGATTCGCTACTAATTCGCCTTGGAGCTTCCATGATCACAACTACGATGTATCAGCAATAATTAATGTAATTCTGTACCAGGCTCTCTTAAACATTTCTGGTCTTAAGACAATGTGCGCCGCATTTGCGAGATGCGTGATTTAAGAGTACCTTAGGAAACATCGTTTCTTGTTATTTGTTACTTCTTTCATACTTTTTCCTCTCTCTGTACATATATATTCAGGCTTAAGTGAGAATCGTTATATTGCCATTACGTTCTTGACTATTAACGAAGATAATCTATGTAGAGTTGCATTTTTTTTATTTGACGCAGGAACGTGGCTAAAACCTCGTCATCGTCGAACCCAATTAGGATACACGTAAGTAACTTCTTCTTCCAGGGTTTCTGGTGTACTGCTAAATTTCATTCATAAAGGATTAGAATTGGATATGCAAGCTGCTTACTTCTCTCATGCTACAGTGATCTACTGCTTTCTTCCTGGCCCCAATATGGAATACTACAGATGT
>JAGDQP010047451.1:0-15024 GCA_022664845.1 Lepisma saccharinum
TTTCAGTTGGTTTAATGAACGAAAATGTGTAATAACTATGTACAATTTTTTCGTGAGCGGTGCTTTTCAAACCCGCTTGCTATAGTTCCGATGTGGGTGAATATTCAATTGAAACCCGTGCAGTAGTTTCATTACCCATCGGTTGTGTTTTAGTTTTCGTCTTTGATTTAGATCTACCGAACAACGCCATTGTGAATTGAAAATACGCACTTTATCACAAATTCACAAAATTATAAACAAGAAATGCTTAACTCTAACATGTATAAATACAACACTTAGCACAAGTTCATCTGCTATTGTCTCTCGGACTTTTTGTAGTTTTTTTTCAACATACGTTAACGTATATAAAATAACATATATTGCAGGTCAGGATTGGAAATCTGAACAAATTAGGCAAATTTGTTTTGTGCGCGAATTGAATTAATTGAGAGTGAGTTTCTGAACGGCTAACTAAATAAACGAACTTCATGAAAGTGGTTTCCGAACGCTTCGCGAGAGAACGTGATTTACTAGTTAAAGTCGTTACGGGTTTCCGAACAGGCCCCTCATCACGCTTCTGAATTTGTAAATATACACTTGCCAGTAGATGGCAGGCACATAGGGTTATCAAAGTGGTCTCTACAGCTCAAAGTAACAAAGGAGGTTCCTTTACAGTATGCCTTGTTTTCGTATTTCTTTTAACGTTTATTTAGCTTCCTTTCCAAATGATCTATAATATTACAGTGGAGTAAAATTTGCTTCTCTCTTAATTTCAGCATGTGTATATGATATTTGAACACAAAGCTATAAAAGAGAAACGAGGTGTACTTCATGACAGGAACAGAACTCAAACCTAGCCTGTCTATGGTATGTTAGCGTACTTCCGAGGACTCTGTATAGCAAACGTACAGAAGAGATTAGTACGTGTACAGTCATTACAGGATTGACGACATTTCTCGGTGTCGGAGGGTGCGAGATAGTCTGAAATTTTTTGTAACAGTCATTGCACAAAGGCTGTTCATCACCATCATCATTCACTGCACTAATTCGCTTCTCACATCTCTCTTTCACCATGTCGAAACCCAACTCTAAGGAGTCTACACATCGCCTGCCACAACTCCTAACAAAAACAACATCAATAGCTACTCCAAAAATGACCACTGTAGGTGTCACTAGCAAACACTCACGTAGCTCCGACCAACTGTCTACTAGCTCAAGATCTAGGTCTCCAATTCAAAACTCTCACTCTCCGCCAGCTAAGAAAACACATCGTCTTAGTGATTCAGCATCGGATTCTGATCCAATGAACATCTCCATAGACCATGAAGAAAACTTACTAACAACTCCAGAAACTCAGTTCTATTCATTTCTGCTTACTAAATACGATACAAAATTTCAAGCACCGAAGTGCCTTCTTCAACAATTACTGAAATACGTACAAAGAGACAAGATCAGTGAAATAATTCCTACTAAGAATGGTATCATAATCAAATCACCCGAGCCAAACCTAGCAAAACTCATTCGCAACAAGCACAGCTTTGAAATTTTTGGGACGCAAGCACAGCTCACAGCACTCAACTCACCATCAATAAAACAGCAACCACCGCCTAGAAAAGCACCTATGTTATCAGTTGTAATCCGAGGAGTTTCACCAGACACAACAGACAATGAAGTACAGTCAGAGCTAATCACCGAAGGTCACGTCATCAAGAAATGCATCCGGATAATAACGAAGATTGGCACACCCAGCTACATGGTCCGAATTCTCACTACAGATCAACTCACAATAGATAACCTTCTCAGAAATGGAGCATTCATCTATAAACGAAGATACCGTGTTGAACCTTCCAGATCACCAGCACCGATGCCACTTCGCTGTGAGAAATGTCAAATTTACGGAGACCATACAGCCAATGAATGTAAAGTTCAACCGATTTGTGGCTACTGCTCTGAACCTCACCTAACCAAGTCATGCACCAACCTTCAAAATCCGCCGAAATGCAACACATGCGAAGAACAACACCCAACATATTCATTTAAATGCAAAGGCAAACCGCAACCAAACGCAGAAAACAACATGCCGGTAGTACCACTCCGCATACCCGAATCAAACACAGACAAGATCAACGACTCGTCTCTTCCAGTGCCTACTACAGAGCAAATCATACAATTCATCACTATAACTCTACAGAATCTATATCCTTTCAATAAAGAAACAATCCTATTCAAAATCCAGCAGGCAGCACAACAAATTTTCAAAGTTAAACCACAAGCTACATATTCAGGCCATCATGTCTTCTTCTCATTTTCACCTTTCACCTAGACAGCTTTGCTTCGTCATCCATCCTCAATCACATCACTCACTCACCTAACATGTTCATCATTGCACTGTACTCATAAGTGTTATATGTTGGGCTCAACTGTTGACATTACCATCTAGAGAAGCCCCTAGACGAGAAGAACAATCAATCATGCGTCCAATTGTTATTCAAAGTGTTATGACGTGTATCGCACTTCATACCCATACACCATATCATAATCATCAGATCCGATAACCATGGTTATAAGCGCAATGCTTATGACGTCCTGATGAGAAAATTTATGAATATCAAGGATCAATAAAGAGTTAACTGAAACCTCTTAGCCCATCTAACCAGCTCATCCTTGCCTTACAATCCTTAAATAACACTTCCCTAAAGCGAGGGCGTAACCCTTGGGAGGGGCTAGTCACACCGGTGACTAGCAAGACGCGAAAAAAAAAAACTTCATGATTGCGTTCTTTTTCATATGTACTGTATTGTTTTCGATATTTTTGAAGAGGGAGTAGTTGAATTATAATGAAACCTTATAATCAAAATCAAGGTTGTTGGATTCTCTACAAATTGTGCCAAAATCAATGGGAAATGTTCAGCTCGGGTTAGAACCAGATGTGCCTTCGGGCAGAAAACTCATCATCCCGAACAAACGATTTCGTGTAAAACTTTAACGCTAAAATTACCAGTGGCACCTGGTACCCACTTCCAGAAATTTTCTGGTATTGGCATTCCTAGTTTAAACCGCCTAAATGAAGCCTAAATTAGTTATTTGTGTAGCCAAAAATGCTAACTCATGCTGAAACGCAAAAATTGTTGGCGTCGGCTACGTATTATAAAACTAAAGAGAGCGTTTTTAAGTATAATTCAAGGTGCGATCACGTGTATCGGGCCACAAATATTCTTCCGCTTCAGCATAAAATAAAATATATATCCATTTATTGTATACAATGTCAAAAGAGCGTTTTAGTAAATAATGTACAAGATGACGGCTTTCCTTGGAAAGTGGTGCATGGAGAATAACACACCCGAATTTTTAATCTCATTTCCTTGTTTCCAAATCGTACATCATACGACCAGAAAATGCACACTAACTGTATGACCTTGAAGAACTATACCAAACTTGTTGCGGTCTTGGAAAGAGATTCTAACACTGTTTTTAAATCTATGATTACATGTTGAGGGCATAAACTACTGAAATGACTCTGGCCATAAATGTACAACCCCGACATTTCTCTGGTGGGTCAGGTAAAAGAAGGAAAATCTTACTCAGAATGGCCGGTTCAGGATTCGATCCCAGGACCCTCCAATTGCGCAGCGTACACTTCTTCAGCTTTCATTCATTAACACATAGATTATAATAAAATTAATTTATTTTTGTACAGATTTGATCTTACAAACCACGTAAACAACTAAGTAGTTTTAATAGACTTAATATATACATACCTGGATACAGTTTCGGTATCAGTTCGTGTTCCCATGTCAGTTGGTAGGGATTCCACCAGAACTTTCAATTTTCGGGGGCCTAAAGTTAAAATGGGGAGGGTATAAAACGGTTTCTATCGACTTTTGACCGTAAAACATAAAGTTCGGAGTGCCATCGAGAACTTTTGGGATGCTGCGAAAGGGGGAGTCTGGCGGAAACACTGTCAGTTGGGTATATTCGTGTATTTGTTCGTAAGTTTTTTCTTAAAGATAAATTTAATAGCTCATGATAAAAGTATCTTTCGTGGACTTCTGGTAGGAATTGCCGAACAAATTTTAGCGTTATTTGGATTTTTCTTTTACATCGAAAAGTCCACAACTTCCTCGCGCGTTTATCTTTGGGGAAATCCATGGTACTTAGCACCTCTGATGTTACGTCCTGCATTCTTACAATATGCACTCGCACAGTTGTTGTGATTCATCATCACTTAAATACAGCATAGTAAAACAATACAATATACACAAAACAAATCTGTTCAGAAGACTGAAAAGCGCACTATGAGAATAGAACCTACACAATGTCCTTACGTGCTGAGCAGACAGCACACAGTTGTCCAAGCCGTGACGTCATCTTTTAAGCGAACCCGCAGTTGTACACCAACGCGCGTAACGCTAAGAGTCTACTTAATAATACTTTAGCTATATTGGGGTACACCGCCCTGAAATTCGTACTGCCCAGTTATTGGCATTTCTACTTTCTTTTATTTTTCAATGAAGCTTTAAAATAATTTTGCGGAACTTATATTATTCGGGACACGTTGCTAATGGTTTATTTCCTGACGTTTGCACTCGAAACACAATATTTGTTATTGGTCGTAGTTTAGCTGATAATTTCAAGAAGTCTTCGTTAAGTTATAAATTAAACCTATCAGTATCTAAGCAAATAAGCTCTCTAGTTATTTATTGCTATAATCTAATTATTGTAGTATTTTACTTCTTAAACAACTAAAAGGAAATTTAGAAACCCCTTAGCATGAATCATTATGTAAAGTATGCACACTAGTTATTGTGGGAATGGAATAAGTCCGAAATTGGAATTAGAATTTTATGGATGGCCTTTAGGCATTTAAGGCTCAGGCCGGGATAGTGGAGGGGAAAGGTTTCAGTCAGGGTCTATTCTGAATCCGAAATTGGAAAACGACAAAATGTCTGTGATGCAATAACACCGACGGGAATAATGCCGATCGGAATAACACCAATTAAAAGATCGGAACGAAACCAAAAGCAATAAGTCCAACTGGAATAAAATCAAATGGAAATGCTTCGATTGGAAGAAAGCCGAAAGGAATGGGATCGATCGGAATAATATCGAATGAAATGTTCCGATCGGAATAACGTAGATTGGATTAACATCGAAATGAAATACAATGATTAGAATAAAGCAGAAGGGTGTTGACTTGGTCGCGGAATAGAACAGATAGGAATAACATCGAATATCTAGCAGTCCCAATAGTAGCGAAAGTCACTGGATGGAATTGTTTGAGAGGAACGATTGTTCGGTAGATTAATTTATTGTTATCATAACATTATTGTTTAGATTCTTTACAGTGTTGCAATATCGTATTCTGCTGAAAATTTGTTTCGACTTTATTCCAATGATGGATAGAATATAATCGAAAGTCATTGGCTGGATTAAAACCAAAACCCAGTTCATGGAACTACTGTGGGAAGGAGATTAAAGCTATGTTCAATTGCTGGTAATTTATGGCGTGGGAGGTTTATGCCTACTGTTACTGGAAGAAACTGATGGAAAACAATTATTTTCAAATTAATCCCTGTATGAACTGGAATAAATACAAACATAAAGGAAAGTTCCATTTATTTTAAATTGGTGACGCAAATGTTCCCCCTCAGAAAATCGTAGTTTCTTTAATGTAGCCCTTTCAAAGATATTATTTTCAGTGCTTTTGCAGTTTTGGAAGCTATTAAATGCCGTGACATCTCGCTGTCCCCTCTGGTTCGTGCAACAACACCGAAACAAGTAACTTCGAAACGAGACGTCTTTGCTCTAATGGAGTCATGCTATTAAAGTTACGCCATAAAGTGCATGGATTATACAGGAGCAGTTACTATCTTCGCCATTAATAGGAAGGATAGTAACAGAAACCAAAATATTGTTGTTAAATTTGGTTTCGGATAGTATAGCAATCAACATACGGTAAAAACATTTCGGTTCGGTTTCTGAACAAATGTTTCCAGATTAATTGGTTTTGCATTTCAGATTTTCAACTCGATTAGCTTTCCGTTTCGAATCAGCAACCCAAATTGTCTTATTGAATCTGTCCCCGTCCTAACTTAATCCTCACTCTCACCATTACGCTTTGCTCTCATCCCCACTCACTCTTACTCTCAATTTTCAACCTGGCACTCAATATCACACTAAGCGTTGCCACTTCTAGCCTAATTCTTGTAAACTGCTTTCGGATTTAGCATAGTTTTCGTGGCGTAATATCAAAAGCTAGCACAATCCCTCCCTTCAGCTTAAGAACCAAATGTGGGACTACGGATCCAATAAACTACGGATCTTGTCACTGAAGTCTGAGTCCTATGTATTTATACTTTTTTGCGGCTATCACGATCCATTTTTATTCATAAAACTAATACCATACAATATGACAGATCACTGAACTATAGTAAGAAAGTAAGCCAGCACAGGTAAGCGAAACATACGGTATTTTAGATCGACGCAGGAATAACGCAAACCGAAAGATACGGTCAATATGACCAAGAGGTTTTTACTTTTGTGTATTTCGCCGCCAAGTTCTCCACTCAAACTAAAAAATATAGTTCGGAAAGAGTAAAAAGGGAAGAAAAAGAGCTATTGAGTGCAGTTGCTTTCCAAGTCAAACAATGTTGCCACTATGAAAACAAAAAATTTACCAAAGGTCAAAATGACCGACGTTTCGTTGTAAGTGTTAGAGAAGTTATACTCCAATTCAATTCAACAAGAGGCAATCCAAAGTAACATTTTTTTAGTCAGATCATTTATTGTAGTACTTTTCTATCTTTTACACAAAATACAAAACAGAGTGTAGCACCGCACACAGCGTATACTAAGAATACGCTTTAACGTAAAACTTCTTTTGATTTTGCAACGATCCTCCCCCACAATACAAGAAGACGCTAACCTAAAATAAATGGTTCCTTCCTCTGTGCAAATAACAACTGCTACTCCCAAATACCACGAAAGAATAAACAAACAAAGAAAAGAACGACTAACTCCATTGACACAAAGTTTGTAACAGCGGGAGACATGCGGGACATTTCTCCCCCACACAACCGGTTTTCATGTGAGATAACTTCCTCGGTTTTAGGTGCGCTCGCTTTTGCGATCCGTCAATTCCTAGGTGACACTAGTTTCCACAAGAGACAACTGAACGCTATAAAGATGGCGGCAACGAAGGAGGCATGAAGGATGCATCTGATGTTTCCTTTGCCAAAAGAGGCAAAAATTGCACAAGAAAAGGAGACGACGTTATGTGGACAGTCCTTAAAATGGCCGAACTTGTGGTAAAAAAAGGAAATACAAGATGAAGGATGAGTTCAGGATGTCGCCCAATTTGGTCTATTCGTACCGGAAGTGTTTCCATGTGGTCTTTTCTTAGAGAGAAGTGAGGGCGAATGGTTCTGTAAAATATATATCCTGCGAGCTGAGGTGTCGGAGCAAGTCCTCCGCCATCTTGAAAGACGATGCCATCTTCAATTTCTGGCAACGCTCTCTTTCACGTTCAATATCTCAAGAACCGGTGGACTGATTTTAATTACTCTCTTTTCAAATAAAAGAGGAAAGTGTTTAGATAATTGTAAATGCAATAAACTTGACAAATATAATAAATTTTAATACATTTGGTTTCCTAATTTTAAATTTAAATTTATAAAATTCTCATAAAAATAACAATTAGTCGAAATCTACTCATTTTATCCTAAACATGCTATCCAATCTACTAATTTTATGCGTGGTGGTGGCGCCTCTTGACCTACGTGTTTCCTCAATGGTAGCTGGTTTCCCAAAGATTTCGTGAGTGGTTTTGTTTCTGATATGACGATGAAGCTCGGGGTTGTGTGATTTTAAGATAATTCCGTTCCTGGTGAATACGATTTCCTTGATATCCGCTCGAGGTAGGTATTTGATCAGTTGTTCGAAATTTGATTAGAATTTTTTAATTTGGACTTTCAATAGGAAGTTGTAGAGATCGTTTGCTATTGACATTTGGATTTTGGTTCTGGTTTGTAGCTGTGGTTTGTTCGATTGGTCCGGTGCTTGAAGAGCCAGGTGGTATTGTAATGGTAACATTAGTAATATGATCCCGAACGCGAGCGGTCAGAAAAAGGAGATCGTGATCTAGGTCGCTTTTCGTCTGGCTTAGGAGTTTCAGTGGGTGATAAATCATGGCGACAACGTCGTCCAGCAGTACGTTGTTCTTCAGCTGTTGCTTTAGCGCCAGATCCCCAAACTATTGGCTTAGGTAATTTGTGCATTCTAATGCCGTGGTGAATAGCGGTAGTCGGCATTAGAAAAATCGATCATTTACAAGTTCTAGCCCTTTTCCGTTGCCAAAGTCGTCGATTCTATAGTTTTACCAAAAACCAAATCCTAAAAATTTCCTATGTCGTAGCCAATCAGTCAGTCTAATACCTTGAATTAACCTAAGTACCGTTTTTCCAACTGGGATGCACCCAGCGTATAAGTAGGTAAGTAGTTAACCGTTTTTCAACTGCTGGTCTGCGCCTGGCGTACAAGTAAAAAAATTGTTAACCTAGAATACCGTATTTTAACATGTGGTCTGCACCCAGAGTACAAGTATGCAAGTAGTTAACCTAGAGTACCGTTTTTCGACTGGTGGCTCACAAAGCGTGCAAGTAAGTCGTTGTGTTTATTTAACCTGGCGCACATACCAGCAGCCTGATGGATTTTTGCGTTTAAAGAACTCAGAATATCGTTCACCCTCCGGCACTGTAAAGTGACGTCAATCTCAATCTGACGGTATGCTTCTCAATCTCAATTTTGCGTGTGCAACACACTATCCTCGCAGAAAAGTTAACCAATAAGGTTTAGGTAATGACAAAATGGAATGAAAATTAAATTGTATTAAAAGGACTGGACCCGTATTTTCCACGTATTTTCAACGTTTGTGTGCTACTGGGGTCTGTAATAAGGCTCCCTCCTACGCATAAAGGATGAACTCGAACAACTTGATTCGTGTAGAATTTTATGTTCAGTATTGCAGATGTTAATGTTCATTTTGTAGTTGCAGTCAGTTCAAAACGCTCTAACACAAAATTTTAATTCCAATAACCTTTCATTACGTGTAGTACAAAAGTAACACCGATGTCTTAGTAGAAGCGTGCGCTGGGATAAGTCTACAGGTAAACAGAGAAAGCAAATTACATGATAACAACCTGAAACACAGGGAATAACTGAAATGGGTACGCAACAATTAAGAATTAGAACATACAGAAAGTAAACAAATTTAAATACTTGGGGGCATACAAGCAAAAACGAGGTAAAGGAGAGAACAAGAAGTCGTTTAGTATCGCCCAACGCATAGTTGTATTCACGCCAGAAACTCCTAACCTCGCGATTAGTATCAAGAAACTTGAAATTGAAAATATACAGAACGATTATTCTGCCGGTAATACTTTACGGTTTCGAAAGTTGGAGTACGACCCTAGCTGATGAATATAAATTACGAGGTTTTGGCGCGTCGAAACGGGACGAGATGACTGGAGAATGGACGAGACTACATAATGAAGAATTTCACGGAGTATACGACTCACCCGATGTTGCAAGAATAATGAAATCACAACGACTAAGAATGTAGCTCGGATGGGAGAAAAACGAAGAATATATTCCATCTTGGTTGGAAATCCGGAGAGAAGACCAAGACGACATTGGGAGGGCAGTATTAGAAGGGATCTTCGAGAAGTAGGTGTTTATGTTGAAAACTGGCTTGATATTGCCCAGGATATATGCAGATGGCGAACATTTGTTACAACGGCGATGAATTTGCGAGTTCCATAAGCCATAGACCAGTACCTTTCATTACATAAAAGTGGCTCTATTTTTATTTTATTTCTTGATTTAAACGAAAAACATTTAAGAAAATTCCCTTCTTAGAAATATAATAATGTATCTTGAAGTTATCTAAATCAACTAAAAAATATGGTTGAGAGCCTATTTTACCAGTGGTAAACGCTTGCGATTTCGTAGCTATGGTAGGAAGGGATCTCGCAAAAGTCCTACATCAACAAAAGGAAAGTTATAATTTTTATTAGCTAAATTAAATTTTCAAACCATTCAAAGATATCCTAAATTTGGTTACAAGATTTCCAAATTAGCTACACAAAATACAAAAGTCACTTAGCAAGAATGAATCCGTTTTCCACGTAAAAGTAACAAGTTTTTGGGAACGAAGTTTTCCATCCTCTCCATTAAAAAAGAAAAGAATAAATGTTCTCTATGTCATTAGATATCGTCTCCGACAACCCAGCACTCAAGGAAATGCTTACAGCGATAAATATTTGAATATTATTTCCAATTTCTACTCAGTTCGCATGTTGATTAGGCTTTCGTACAACGTTTTAATTCACTGCCTTCGAAGGCTCGTATGAGAAGAGCTCATGCCTTATAAACAAAGCCTATGACCAACGTGCCAAGGCTCTTTAAAATCCTTGAGAAAAATCAATACGGCCGTGAGCGTACCAAGACTACTGAACCAAGACATATTGAGGACTGTCTCCCTGCTCGAATCTCTCAGTTAACTCTGTTGTCTACTGCTTCTTTAAGTCGCTATGGAGCGCAAGGTGAACAGAAGCAAGCAGCCATTTTAAAGCTAATTGAAGCGTTTACAGAAATCTTGAACGTTGTATAATATAGCATGTTTTACATATATTTTTTTTATTTTTAACATTATAACATGCATGTTACGTAAGGGAATAAATAGCTTATATTTTGGTGATGAATGCCAAAGTCAAATCAAAGCTGATTACCAGTGAATACAAAAGTAATTAAATTTACTTATTTAAAAAAATGGGAAGACAGTGTCTACCCTATGAACCCGAGAATCCGCCACTGAAAATCTGAAAACCTAACAAGGTTGCTAGCTAAGCTTATTGATGACAACATAAAATAGACTATGTTTTGTTTTTTAAAGCTACCGGTATAATTAACAAAAGAAAACTTAAACGGACTGAGCGAAAGTTATCTGAAGGCCAAAACAATTCAAATTCAAAGAGAAATGAAGGGCTATTTCAAAATTTCTGCCTGACCAAAGCAATTTCTAAAACTTGCGAGTAAAATTAGTAAAAATAAAAGTGTATGGATACTTAGTGTCCCGTCAAAGTCGTCACGGGACAGTTTTCTAAAAGAAGGGGCAATCCCGACAAAATCAGAAAGGCCTTCTGAATCTAGAAAAAAAAAATCCCTCTTGCAAATAAATAAACAATTTTCCTAGAACTATGGTTATAAGTTGCTATACAGATGGCAGAACTAAAAGATTTGTGCGTTTGCACACGCTCAGGCTTCAGCATTACAAACAGCAAACGGTAGATAGAGTTGATGTAAACACATAAAAGTGGATTCAAGGGTTTGTAAGTATTATGAGTTATACTTCTTTGTTTCTGACATCACTTTTAATCAGTGGCGGCTCGTGGTCAAAATCATAAGTGAAGTGCATCCAAATCATTAATGTACCCATTCTCTATTCATCCCGAATTTCCTGGACTGACTAGTTTACACGTAATGCCCCTTATCATATTAAATGTTGATGAATATTTGTAGAGAAATTAACTGCTAAAAGTTGGGACTCACTATAAATATGTAAATATAGTTGAAGATATGACAAATTTCGCCGACGACTGAGCGTGGGAACAACAAACACGCCCAAGAAATGTTAGTATACGCCCAAGAAAAATGCAGTACTTTGCTAAATTTCATTTACAAGAAGTCATTCGGCAGTGGCAAAGCTAATTTTGTAGAAGAATTTTTCACTTGTAGAACAGAGAATAAAGTACTAGACAGGCATAGTGTAGTTATATTTATTGTTTATTTGTATAAAGGTCATTAACTGAGAAGAAAGTACTAAATAACTGCCTAACTTAAAATTTTCAAATCGAACATTCTACCTTTTAAATGTGAAGCAGGAAGAACGGAATAAACTGAAACACCAGTTGCATGAACTATCGCAGCGTAGGGATTTAAACTGAGACTCTGTCCTCCTTTTCAGAGTACTATACTCATCGACGTAACGTTGTATTATTATAATTTGTGGTTTGATACGCACATTTCCAATTCCGATATTAGACAGATTCAAATGAATGTACAGTGCATTAGTGAAGGGAACCGAACAACCGTAACTCAGTTGGTAGAGCGTCGGTTTAGCAATCGAAAGATTGTTCCCAGCGCCCGCCATCCTGATTGATGTTTTTCGTAAGCCACACTAAGCAAATGCAAGGATGA
Source organism: Lepisma saccharinum (assembly GCA_022664845.1). NCBI lineage: Eukaryota > Metazoa > Arthropoda > Insecta > Zygentoma > Lepismatidae > Lepisma > Lepisma saccharinum. Next base: position 12,235 of record JAGDQP010047451.1, read on the forward strand.
TACCTCCAAACTTGGGATGGTAGATACTGAACGAAAGCTTCCTAAATGTCACAAAGTCAAAATCAGTGATGAAAATGATATCCCCTGGAAATGCAAGTGGAAAGAATAACTAGGCTTATATTTTAAGTCTTGTAAAGGCGGAAAAGTGACAGCTTTCTCAACCCAAAAATTATTTGCATAAAGACACAGCCACATTGAAGGACCTTTATACATGCTGAGTGCTGAAAGGTTGATATTACTACTAGAGGGAGGCAATCGATAGAGAAAAAAAATACGAATGAAATTAGATGATGACCTGTTTAAAATATTCTTCGTGACATTTTCAGTTTTCAGTCTCCCCTAAATTCTACTTATTTTCTGCTTCAAAATGTATTATTCAAACAATACATACACAGTGATTTTTCAGATGGAGTGCACAATTTTAGAGTAATGTTTAAAGTTTAGTTCAATTTACATTTAAATTACTGGCATCTAAGGTCTAAGCTCGTCATACGTCTGAAGAATGGCCTCCCTTGGCGAACATTTTATTACAACTATAGCGAGAGCCGAGTTGGCATTCCTTAGTTGCTATCCTATTGGGAAACACCTGCTTCCGAACCCACCAATAGGCCATCTTGGCTGATGTTTTTCCAGTTTTCGCGCTCTCCCACCGGCTTGATGCTGGGACAGTTCCTTCCTTTCTTCTACTTTCCCCATCCTGGCCTAATGTAAACAAAACATGACTAAAGACTATAAATAAAATTCAATTCAAATACACTCGAAACGAGATTGATACTGACTTACAGGTGATGGTTTTGAACTCTTTAAACGAATAAAAAATCCCGTGGCTCTAGCATATATATTCTTGCTAATGAACGTTCAAGGCAATTAGAGCGTGACCTGTTCAATTAAATTAAGTGGATTTTCCCTTAAGATACATATATTAGGCCTAATGTGTCAAAATCACACAAAATTACTTTGATGCTGAAATCAGGAACTCCCAAAATAATATTTATTAAGAGAAGTTATAAATGAGCTTACAAACTTATAAAGACATTCTAATATATATACGTCTTAAGCGTATAATCACTCAGCGAGCTCAACTTCAGACGGAAATGAGATGAATAGAACGTCTAAGGTCTCTATTGTAGATGATATCCAGGAATTAATGGAGGAAATATGAAAATATCTGTCAGAACGCATGGATGTTCAAAGGTTTAATGAACTTGTGTTGGTTCCTTATCAATGACCTGTGGAGAAAGATCACTAGGCGACGTGGACTGCGCATGTATAAATAAGGTGGAAAAAAGAAACGTAGAGGACGACATCTTTTAAATCTATATATTCGTACTAAAAATGCAATTAATATTTATATATATGGATAAAGTTTGACGAACACCCCTTTAGTTCCAACCATGACCATCTTCGTAATTCTGCAAATCCATTCCACCACGCCTTACAAATCAGTGAAATCTCTAATATATCGAGTTATCGTAAACTGAAATATTCTACTTCTACCCAGAGTACATTCTAAGTAAGGTTAGCATTTTATCAAAATCAACCATTAACATAGCCATATATTGAGACTGGATTCTATATCTTAGTCAAGGAGCTCATAGATAACAACAGAAGTAGAACACTTCAAATTAATTCGTTGTATCTGGTATTTGGCGCCTGGATTAACTCACTTGGCACTAGGTCTATTACAGCTCTGACACACGTACATATTCAAGGATATTTGTCTATAAAAGGGTCATGTCAAAATCGTCATTCCCTTTCACTATATATACATGAACAAAAGACGAACAATTGTATAGGTACACATGGTGCTGATACAGTGGGGACAAATTTACTTCACTTGCACACTGAACAGCCGAAACTCGGAAGAGAAGTAACTTCGTTGAAAGCAGATTGCAGGTTCTCTTCCGCTATCCTCAACGCTGTCTCGCACTGGCCAGTATAGCCTGAAGCGTCTAGGTTGTCATGGCAACCAGAAGTTCACCGTCCCGTCAACGGAAAGATTTTCACCGTGGTAAAATTGTCCCCGCCATAGAAAGCACTTATAGCTAGATTTATTCGAAGGGATATAAAAGTAACGTTTTCAGCTTCGTAAGAACACGGTGTCTTCCAGCGCTAGAATATTTACTTATGCAGCATACAAAATTGGAAACAGTTTATTTGGTTTTTGTGCTGGAATTTCGTTACGCTACTTCATTTTCTTTCAGAAACAATTTTTGTTTATTTAGTCAATGAAATAACAAAATAATAGGTGAAGTACAGCTTCACTAACTTCACCTGAAAAACCGCCACTGCTTTTAATAAATAATCGTTTTCATGTTTATTCAGGTAATTAGAATACGTTGGGCTGGCGTTTTGTGGTACAACGCACAAGCAGAGATGTCACGATGAAATTACGTATATAATGTTTTTGTAGGGGCAAATGATGGGTATTTTAAGCTCTTGTCCCCAATTAAATAATTAGTTTGGTACTTCAATGCCGAAAAGGGAACAAACTGAATGGGGGTTAAACTGTTGTTTTTTTTTAAGTTACTCTTATTATAACAATAACAGTCATTTTTTTCTTCTTTGAACTGAACATTGGATTCGCAACTGTAAAGAAATGCACAATTTTAGGTTCACTTACATGTAAAGCTAGGAGTATTAAAATTATATAAATATATAACAAAGCGTATAACAAGGGTCTAGGACGTTTCGGTGCAGGACGTTTGGGTGTAGGACGTTTGGGTGCAGGTCGTTTCGGTGTAGGACGTTCCGGTGCACGGACATTTTGGTGTACGGGTGTTTCGGTGT
>JAGDQP010047452.1:0-15024 GCA_022664845.1 Lepisma saccharinum
AGATTTCGAAGTACCACTATTTTGAATACAATTCAGAAAAAGATGAGGTTTTTAGGAAGTTAATGTATTGATAGATTGACACCTACGAAGACATAATAGTTGAGGAAATGCAATGATGTGGTACTTTCACTAAGACCGGCTTATCTTACTGGGAAAATACATATGAAGAAATAAGAAAATGAGGACTTGAATAAGCAATATTGCTACATTATTTGATGGTCACGCCAATCTCTACAATGAGCTGGTTGCGTGGTCTATAGTACAGAATGACTCCAGTGTAAATATTACATCACAGTAAGTTCACCATAAATCTCCGTACTGTATTTGATAGAAGAAAGCTACCTAACAAAACTACTTGTGAACAATCAAAAGTTCACACCATCATTCTAGCACTTTACATTATAACTACATAGTAATTTTTAAACATCTTTTGTTAAATAAAATATTCATTTCCTCAAGATAGCCTTCATTATCCTAAAGAACAGTGTTTTTTAAAAATGACCCCACGTCAGGAAACTTTTATCTTTTCTCCCTTTCACATCCGGCAACATCCTGACATGAAAAAGTGTTTAAATTATTTCAAATTGACATTAGCAAGATAACCTCAAAAGTATACTTCATATCATTAATATTTTAGAGATGTTTTTAGGTTATTTTTCGAAACTTTGTGATTGTGACTCGGGTCCCGTTTTACAATAACATATTCAGTTAGGCTTTAACGGGAAATATATCAGACATAAAAATTTCTACCGTTTACATACTTCGATTTAGCTAAGAAAGAAACTAAAATGAAAACAACATAGATTCAACGATCAAAACAACAATATCGCTAGACAAAATTGTAAAGTGCGTTCTTCTTATTAGATCCATCATCAAGTACACCTAGAGTCGCTGAAAGTATTGTAGAGTCCTATACCGATTTCTATATTACCGAATACTAATATTCTGAAATGTGATTTCCCAACTGTTTATTTCTGAAATGTTTACCTTCGAACGTGATTATTCTTATTTATGTTATTCAAAACTGAGTATCATCAACTGAAAAGTGTGCGCTTGTATGTGAATTTTATGTGAAAGGTGAGTCTGACATTGTACGTTTCCCGGTATAAAATATATTTTATCTGCCAAACCTAATAGTTTAATTGCTTTTCCGTACTAAACTGAAAGATCATTACGAGATTTACTGGTACCTTTTTGCGATCTACGGTTCAGCAATTGTCTTAAACTACAATTACAAGTGTTCTGCGTGTTATGAATAAAAAAATATAAGAAAATAAGAAAACTCAAACGAAACTTCCAGATAATTTCAATTTTCAGAACTTGCATTAGAGTTCCAAAAACATTAGTTTATTATTCGCTATTGCTATTACAACTGTGTATTTATGCACGCAGACAAATACATACTTTCGTTTGAATATAAAAGAAAATTAACTCACAATGAACGTTTTTTTGCTCGAACAAAATTTCTGGTGCTTAAATATGCTTTTCCTGAAGAACGTGATCCACTTAGGTCAGAAAGGACGATCATTCATCTTCCCCTTCCAAAGAACTAATGAGTACTCGATTCTGTATAGCACAAAAAACTAAAAAAAAACGTGTAATTCGAAAACGCGAGAAGAGAGTGAGACAAAGTATTGCAGAGAAGTGGCGTGGATCCTGTGCTATCAAACGCGGGAGATAAAATTCGCGGAACCCATCTTAGAATTTCCTCGAGAATTTGTAATGGCAAGTTGGTTATGTGACACATCGTTTAGGCCAACTTGTTTCAAGAAATCCAAATCTGAAATCAGTTTTTACCTACTATAAGTCTTTTAGGAGATATTGTCCCTCAATGTTGATATTTTACGTCCTACAACATGTGCGTACAATTGTATTTATTTGTGCGGACACACAAACCCAGTATTTTTCCCAAATATGTATAGACTTTGAAAGCATATTTGGTTCAGCGGCGCAGGTATGCTCGAATCCGTTGCTGGAGATGGTGGTGTAGCGTGTTTATTGTTCACTATGGTGTAGGTAGTTGATTTTTCACGATACATTGTCTTGCTGATTAGCCCAAAAACTGAAATTAAAAGGAGTGAAATTCGGTGTACGAAATAGGTATTTGATAAAAACGAAGCCCCGAATTTGATTCCTTGTGGGGACATAAGTTGCTCGGCATCCATGTAAAATTCTAGTCTATATCCTTTGACCTTCATCTTCATTCGATGTAGGACAGTGGAATATTTCCATCGGTTTACGTTGCTCAAAGAGCTTCGTATCATAGACCTGCCTCTGAGAAAAACACTAATATTATTTCCCTACCAAATAGGTGTGATGGGGATAAAAGTACCTTAAGATTTTCGCACTATAACATTTTCTGACAAACTGAGCCTAAGATGCCTAAAGGCCTTAAAATAAAACCAAAATTCAAACTTACATTTTTGAAGATGATGTAGGTGAAGATTTTTTATATGATACACCATATCTTTCAAGTGACTCAGGGATGGAAATTTGTTGGTAAAGTTAGTTTCGCGATCGGGAGGACCCGGTTTTGAGTTCCAATACAGACTATCCTAACCGAGATTTCCACCGTTTCCCACGATCACACCAGGCGCATGCTGAATGGCACTTTGAATAACGCCAGATCCAGTTTATTTTTGTACCCTTTCTACTCCTCTATTCCAGTGTGTGGCAGATCAGTGTCATGTGAGTTGAAAATTGAAGTTCAGACGCATCAAAACGGGTGAACGAGGAATCTCTCAATGGATCGATCACTATTTAGGGCACTAAAACAGGAGCGACACTGGTAACTGAGTTTTGAAGGATTATTTTCTGCTTTAACTAGCACAATGGCGTACTTCGCACTATGCTAATGAGGTGCAAGCATAATTGGATTACACTTCTGGAATGTTAGAGCAGTCTGCAAGAGTCCTCCGAGTGCCCCACTGCTTTAATTGATTTCAGGTTCCCTGATTTCTATCTTTGGAGATGTCTGCAAGGCAAAGCATTGTAAAAAAATGCAATGCTACACAATCTCCAGGAACAGATTCAAGCATACCTGCCTCGCTGTTGAACCCAATGTGTTTTGCAGGGTCCATAAAGGTTTGACACAAATACTGGGTTTTTGTGTCCGCCAAAATGTATACCACATTGCGCACATGTTGTAGTACATAAAATTCCAATATTCGGGATCATTATCTCCCCAAGGGATAAAGATAGATAAACATTGATTTCAGATTTGGATTTTTGATACAAGTTAGCCTAAAACGATATGTCACATGACCCACTTGCCATTACAAATTCCAAGATGGTTGCCATGATTCTTATCTCCCGCGTCTGGTAGCACAGCATCCACATTACTTCTATTCAACATCTTGTCTCACTCCCTTTACACGCTTACGCCTTATATGATTGTTTCCAGTCTTGTGTACTATACGTTATTCGTGTCCTCGTCTGCCAGTTTGGAGAGATATACAGCAATTCACAGATGAATGATCGTCCTTTACGATCTCAGCGGATCCCATTCTTTAGGAAAATCATATTTTCGCACCATAATTTTTGTTTCGATTTTTATTAATTGAGTAATAATAATTTTAAATAAACTAATAAAAGATATTGCTCATATATCTGATGCGAAAAGGTTTCCGATCTTTTTTATGAAGATGAACATGTATTCTTATATGTGACATTTCCAACGCAATACATTTGTTTAAATCATTAAAGTTTTCTAGTAAGTATCACTATCATCAGAAACGTGAATGCTATTGACTTGAAGTTTACCTGAGCTTCTTCCAGAAATGCAGCTCCTAGGACTCCGCTTTCGACAGCGACTCGTGCTATCTAATAAAGAAAATAAGTTTCTCAATATACTTAGTCAGACAGGATCAGAGATATATAGATAGAAAGGGAGAGAGAGACAGAGAGAGACAGAGAGAGAGAGAGAGAGAGAGAGAGAGAGCGAGGAAGATTATTATATTGTGCAAATTTTAATTAATTTACTGCTGCTACTTGATAAGTTATACTTCATAGATTGTCGTTATACCTAATAACATACCTAAGAAAAAATAGAAGTTTGAGGAAATTTGTTGTTTGTTACTGAGTACATAATTGTACTGTTTAGTCACGTGGTTATCACTTTCAGGACTGAATAGAAACATGCGTACTAAATGACTTTTTATTTCTTCCGTTATCTCGTATTTGCTTGTTCCCAAGTATTGAAATTTGTTTACTTTTTCTATGTTCTCATTCTTAATTATGTACCTATTTCCGTTAATCTCTGTGTTTCGGCTTGTTATCATCTATTTTTTTCTCTAGATTTACCTGTACACCTATCTGATCACACGCTTCTACTAAGACATCGGTGTTACTTTTCATTGCATAATATATCTTCCCCTATCAAATCTACATCACCCGCGTACATGAAAAACTGATTTAAGGCATTTTTATTTTTTAAAATCGCATATTGTATAGCAAAAAAACTGTAGTGGTGACAAGGCATCACTTAGTTTCAATCTGTTGCTTATCGTGAAACTATATGGCATATTATTACCTACTCATACTATGTTAAAGCGTAGCTGAAACATCCTCACAATTTGAATAAGTTTCTTCGGAATTTCAAATTTTACCAGGAATCTTTTTCCTTTTGATAGAATCATAAACCCTCTTAAATCAATGAATAGCTAATGAACACTATGGCATGCTTGACATAGAATGCCATTTGTGTAGTGTTATTGCACTCAAAAATAACATCTTAGAGAAATTAATAAGGCCAAGAAAAATAACTTGCTGAAAAATATTAATGTGCGACCAAAAATGCAATATTTAAATGGAAAGCGAAAAGGGGTGAACTAAGTAATCCATTTCATTTTATTAAAATTTCTAAACCCATAATGCGATTCTTTGCCAATTAGAGAAGGATTTAAGAATGAATATTAGATCTTAGATTTTATTTACCTTTCTAGGCTCCTCCGAATTTGTCAAGTAGTCATCTTGCTCAGGTGTTAGCTTTTCCTTAAAAAGAAGAAAAAACTTGATCAATACTTTGTATTAGTCATCTCCACTAATTAAAATTACCAGGCGTCAAGTTCTACACTTTATCAGGGTAACTTGAAACAATTAAAGATACAACCATGTCATTACCTAATTGTCATCCACGGGAAATCATTAGGCAAGAAGGAAAGAAATGAAAACACCTGGGCTTGGGGTTTAAACGTGTGGCTTGCTACATTGCGAGGAAATTAAGATTTTCTGCGTACGCCTACATAGGAAAGATCTTCAAGAAATTACGGAAATTTCCAAATATAAAAATTAAAGAAAGATGTAAATATTCAATTTCCCTCCAACATAAAGACATTTGTCGCATATATAAGGCATGAACAATACTTATCACTTCAGGTTTTAATGTTCAAAGATATGTCAAATATAAAGAACGACAAGCCTCACGAGAAACATGACATGAAAATGAGAAATAAATAAATGCCATCAAGGGTGCACAAATGTTTTTTTTAAAGAGCTACTGGCTGCCAAAACCGTGGAAAAATGAACTTTAGAGTTTATAATTTCGATGCTATTAACAGTAGAACTGCGGGGTCAAGCTACCCTCAAAATCTTCAAACCTGCTCTATGCAAAGGTTCATGTTCCAAAATTGGAAACCTGAATTACAAAACATCCCAAAGTCCTCCAGAGTATTTGTTTCAGGTCGAACATAAAACCGTCTTGTTATATAACTCTATTCAGCTAATAATATTTTGTATTATGAAAGGTTTTTGAGTTGTGACTAGGATGTATTATTCATATAAATGGATATAGCCTTTGGAAAATATTATAGATACAGACAGAAAAAATGCAAATACAAAAAACGGCAATATTCTGATTTTTGGTCATGTGTGACACGAGGTAGATGGCAGTACTGTGTCGTCCTCATTGATAGACAAAGGTTTCTACTGGTGTCGGGGGACTTTCGATCACATAGTGCAAAAGGATAAGGATCTATCAAAGCTTTAGATTAATTGCAAACGTTCCATCGACTGCAAATTGCGTTTTATATAACTATGTTTATATAATGATGCGAACCTCTCCTAACTAAATAACTTAAACACGTATCAGAAAGCAATTAATAAATGGCAATACAAATGTCACCATTGCTTGTCTCTAAGGAAAGAATGATTTTTCTCGACGCGATAAACATTAACAGAGCATTAATAATATGTCCTTAGGTATATACACCCGTGCAGCAATCATCGTCCTTAGGAACAACTTTAAGTTTTATGAACCACTCTAGTAGCTTTGGACTTTAGACCGTCGAGAATTGGCCTATCTACAGCTAGTTAAAATCCACATACATCCATGCCCCTGTAGGCTTTCGAAGGCGTAACCTCCGAGTCCCTGGCCTAACGTCTTAGACCGCACGGCTAAAAATTTGGTATCATTGTTATTGGGCTGATGAAAGTATGTTCAGGAATAATGAAAGCCGATTCGTGAAATGGAAATGAAATGATTTTAAAATTATACAGCAAGAAAGAAACATATTATAACATTCTTTTGTTGGAAAACCACTGGGACTTCAGGAAATATAATAAAGTCCTATCCAGTTTATTCGGGGGTTTTCTAGTTTCTCCAATCGCACAGAGGAAATACAGGCTTTGGAAAGCAATCAACCATTAGGAATAACATCGGGAACATACTCGCATAACCCAATGGGGAACTCAACAATAATTCACGTAATTGTCAATAATTCGAATGAGTACGTAGTGAAATCTTTGGTTCAAGATATCAGGAGTGATCTCTTGTGTAGAGTCGCTCCCAAAAAGATACCCACGGTCGTTGAGCTAATTACAGAAATTCAAAACATTGACAAAAATTATTGAAGTGATGGAGTGTAAACGGGAAGAACTGGAACACTTAGTTGTTAAGCCCCGCAGAAGATCAGGAACCCACTTTTTAGTACCACCATTCTCTTTTGCATATATCGCTACTCTGAACAATTAATTGACGTATTTACAAGCGTACCTTACACAGCTGCGTCCATTTCTCTCGGTTTACCAAGTGTGACAGGTATTTCGCCACCGGCTCAGCCCTCTCCAGCCGTGCCGCCCTCTTGGCACGCTATTCCAACTCTAGCAAACCATACAACAATGAAAAATCTAAATGTGGACAGCTTCCAAAAATAGATCAAACACATTAAATGCATGATCGAAGCAGCCCAAACCACCAAGGGGGAAACTACTCTACCAACAGAACGCTACATATATAGAGGGGAGAATCACTTAGCCACGGACTGCAGACGAAGGGAAATTCAACAACAATTACAGTAACCCAAATTTGGGAAAATAAGGAAATCGTATTTGAATAGAGGACCTGAATAAGGGAGACAAGAAATAATTGTTCGGAAGTCAGTTCGAAAAAAATTTTTGTTTTGCAAAGGACCTAATTGATAACAAGTCATGACAATTTCTCATTGACGGAGGAGTCTACTCTCCCCTTCCAATCCCATTTTGTGTCCGAATCTCGCAAGAGAAACTATCGATCAAGAGATCTCTGAAAGGAATTGGGGAGAATGGAGTAGTTAGTGAGGAAAAAGCGATGGAAAATATGAAAAAAGGGTAGGCTGTATCGCCATCCATTTCTCTTCTTTTCTATAAACAAAATTTGTGGGATTCTTAGATCGTATTTCCTCGGATTCCAGTATGCTACAGTTTACAACGGCTCAAAGGAATTAGTTTAATGCGTTTCGGATTTGCAGCGGACTCCGTTTTCTGAACAAGCACAAGATAACTACGTTGTACCATACAGTGTTTTGTCAAAAATTGATGGTTTCTGACCAGCCGATAATAGTAATCATTCGAAAAATGAACTGAAAAGCAAAGCGACCCTGTGTGCCCCCATGAAAATTCTCAATTTTCAGGAAACGGACGAACAGTTTAACTTCGATCCAAAGAAAATAGCCTAGGCTCCATTTGCCTTCAATCAGTATCCACCTTTTAAGGCCCGCATTCCAGAATGGTGCCTTATAACTCCACGGGGGAGAGAATTTGTCCCCCTCGCCAAGTTACCACAGGAACTCGCTTTCTTTGCGAAATAGAGGCCTAGTTGAAGGAGGAGGATCAGGAGGATTCTATGACCAATATACACTTCCCATCATGGATATCGACAACAGAACAACAAGAGGAGATGATCCTCAAACGCCACGAACTCCACTCCCGTTTAGAATATCCTGAGATTATTAAGTGTAAACTTGATGCGAAGAATGAACAAAAGGAATAATTGCGTATGTTTAGTTTTAAGTTCGCTGATGTTTTTATTGGTTATCATCTAGTTTTGGGATGACGTCCCTCCTCAAGCGCACTAATAACTTAATACTGAAGTCCCCCGGTGAACTTAATACTGAATTCCCTTCCCTCCGTTTAAGACCCGAAATTTAAAAAAAAAACATTAGACAAACTGTGTGAACAAACGTTTATAGAGCCTTGTTCAGGCTCAGAAAGGAATAGCCGCGTTATATTGGTGAAAAAGACAGGATCCCCTACAGATTAATCTGCAACATCAGAGGGGTAAACAAGGTCATAAACCCCAAAGAAAATACTTATCCAAATATAGACGATTTTTTATTTCAAATATGTGAGGAAAGGAATGTTTGCCTTACATTGATTTTTCACAAGCTTAGTTTTCAATTTCCCTTACAAAGGAATCAAAGCAAAAGACTTTAATATCGCATCGTTCCGTAAATTTCACCATAACCCTTGAACATTATGGTTGAAAACCAGTGAATGTCAGTTCAGTTTGATCATGAGAATAGTTACCTATATACCACAGTTTTTTCGGTCATTACATGACTGACGGTCATTCAACATGTACCGTCTCTGTTGCAGGCCCTACAGCTACTGGAAATCCCTTGCTCCTGATACGGAATCCCACCTTACGTTTAAACCCTTCGAAATGTCTATTAGGTTATTCAAAGTTTCGGGAGAATCTGTAGAGATTTCCACAAGAATTGTACCCACCATTACCGATTTTTACACCCCTAAAGCAAACATATTTTAAACCAGTCTGTCGGATTTAAAATTTGCAACGCTGCCATATTTCTCACTTTGTTACACACTGCGCACCACTTTTCCGTCTATTAAAAAACATTCCAATTCAGTGGTCAGAGTAGTGTGATTCATGTTTCAATTCAGTGAAATAAATGATTTCTTCCGCCAGCAATGAAAATCGCTTTTCTGCCTCAGGAAAACATCCCAGCTTCCTTAGATTCATCTTACAAGGGCCTAGGGAGCTTCCTGTTTCAGTATGGAGTGTATAAGCTCCATCCATATGCCTACTGTAGCCGCCACCTGATCCCCAGGGGAAAATACAACATCCTAGACCAGAAACAGCATGGGCATAATTCTATTTCAAGATTTTTTAGTAGTTCCTAGACGGCGCTCCGTTTAAAGCTTTTTCTGATAACTCCGCCCTCACGTGCCGCGATCCTCACAAAATCTTCCTTGGCAACTCTCTAGGTTGTCTGTTTCATTCCAAGAATTTGATTTGAAAAAAAATACGGAAGGTATATCAAATTCCTTGGCCAACAGGCTAAGCAGGAACCCGATAGGCCCTACATGAACAAAAAATGAATTCTCGTTTTGCTATGACCTACAATTTTATATCAATAAAACAGATCTCCAGCAAAATCAAAGGTAACACAAGAATGGTGCATAAATTCGCTAACAAAACACGCTTGCTTTCGTCTATTCCTTAAGAGCTTCAGATAAATTATTTCTAGAATTTCATGGTGTCGCTTCTTTCATATATTTCTCCTTGTCAATAGTTTTTAATTCCCCGCGATGAAGAAGACAATTTTTAACCTAATTAAAAAGTGCATTGCCTGCCAAGTGCCAAAGACTCCAGGACGAAAGAAACCCCATACTTTGCTGACCAATTGGAGCCCATTCCACTTACAAAAATGTATGTTGACGTGAAAGACCCAATGGACCATAATATATCTTATCCTCTGTCTGGGCAACGTTTGATGCTACGCAACCTTTAACTATCACTATCCCACTGCGAACAGTGACAGTGATGATAGCAGACACTCTTATCCGCCACCTCTTTTCGTTTCGGCACATCACGGCTCACATCGGGGAACCGGTCCTCATTCCACCCTTCAGATCTTCTGAAGGAATTAACTTCGAGAGGAATTAACATCATTTCCTTATATCCTAGCGAAAGTCAGTTCCAATTAGGGGTAGTGGCTAGGTTCCACGCCGCACTTTTTAATCTTATAAACAGTCCATAACTAAACAATTTTAATGTTCTGTCTTTTAACATTAGCTACGTTTATTTATAACGTTAGCCAACATGACGACCTCAGACAGTCTCTAATTTTCACGCTCATGGGTTTCCAGCCCAGTTTTTCACTTGACGTTGAGCTGGTACTATGTGAAAAGTAAACTCCAACAAGGAATTGCTCCATTGGAGTATATAAGAGGCCCACATATCCCTCCAAAAAGCTCTCACCAAAAAGTATTGAGACCAGGATACCAGCCACCCCTCCTACCGTCCTTTGTATATAATCCTAATCTGGCACACAACCCTAAAGGGCAACACACCGAGATAACCTTTCCGACATAAAGGTGATGATTCTACGTCAAATTGATGAAAAGATATGCCTGATAAAATATGACAGTCCGCGAAAACGACACGAGACGGATTTAGTGACCGTCAGTCGTTTTGAAACCATTGTTCCGACTGGTTCACAAAATTATCATTCCACGCCAAAGTACGACGCGACCACATAGTTACCAGAATAAGTCAATACACTGCATATTACACAAGGCACGGAAAGACGCAACTTGGATACCCACAGAGAGCCACACAATAAATTCATCCTTAACTTTATTAAAAATCCTTAAAGCCGAAGCAACACCACTGTCCTAAATGCCAGTTTCAAGACTGATATTCATCTGCCAATCGGCAATGGCCCCGTCAGAGTTTGCTTCACAGAGAAGTGTTATATGTAATTGTTGAAGCTTGTTTCATATTATCTGGTGCTCTTGCCCTTATGGACCACTTAGCAATCTTTTCTTGAGTTGTGAGTCGCACGCACATCCCGCTCTCTCCATAGGTTACCTATTTTTGTTGTATATGCTGTATTGGAATTTGTATGCTAAGAGGTGTTTACAAGTATACTTGAAACACCGCTATATCACCGAGATCAAGATTTTTTTCATAGTGTCTGTAGGTACTGACATAATGCAAAGAAAACTGTTAAGTATTTATGTTTCGTGCTGTCAGGAAGAATCCGCTTTAAGGGCTAAAGTTGATATGGGTAGGCCAAACTCCTGGATGCAACAGCTAAACTGAAGCCATGCTTTGCAGTTAGCGAAGCTGAAGTATGTAATATGTATGAATAAATATACAAACTAACCTACTAACTTTGCACCGCAAACTAACCATGCAAAGACTAATCTAATTACCTAGAAACTAACGTAAACTGATTATTTATAAACTAATCTAATGTACGCAAATCGTAGTTGTGCATTCATATAATCGATGCTAACAAGTTGTACCGTGTCTGAGTAAGCACTGAGACTATGTTGTTGAAGTGTTACGATGCTGCAAGATGAACATCGCTATCTTAATTGGAGCACGTTAGATGGCGGGATTTTTTGTATTGTGGTTTGAAGTAGATTAAAACAATTAACCTTTTACCTTGTCAATGAACATATGTCTGCAAAGAGCTTATGGTACTATTTCTTAAACATGCCAAAATGTTAGAATGCGAATATAAATATTCTCATTGATAATGTAAAGTGATAATATGAGATGGCTAAGGCATCTGTACTACCTGAGGATGTAAAATGTATCTATATGTACTTAGAAGTAGAAAAGAACTAATATACTAATTATATCAGCTGTTAGTTCAATAAACTAATTTCAGTCTACCTCTTTTTTGCTGTGCGACTTTACGGAGCCCGCCTGAGGAAATTATATTTTCTCGGGGCAAGGTTCATATATATCAAGTTTAGCCTCACCCGCAAAGCTTGGGTCCATTCAAGTAGGCATCTTGATTGGCTGGAACTTCTATGACGTCATCTTCACTACGCATCAACAGAACTACCACGAATCTACCGACTGAAGAGTCTCGCCGGAGTAAAATAATTTAGATTTTATTGTATACCACAACGTCTTATAAACCACATATCCACGAACCCATTACAGAATGGCGCCCAGCGTGGGGCTGATGCAACCGAAGATGAGTTGGCAGTAAGTTCCAGTGACGAAGAAAAGGAAGATAGACGAACTCGTTTTAGCAATGAAAGAATTCCGAATGTAATTAATAGTAAAAGTGATGCAGCGCTGTGCGGCTCTTGCGAGAAAACTGTTTGCGAAGAGCGAGGTAATGTTGCTGATAAACAAGGAACTGGAAATAATTTTTATGGAGTGATCGATGTGAAGGAAACGCTAAATATGGAGGCCCTAACGGAAAACCTGGTGGCTATTTTGGATCGAAGATTGGAACTGAAATTTAAGAATCTTGAAGCTAAACTTCTGGGTCATGAACAACAAAAGGAAGAAAGAAGGAAGAAAAGGGAAGGAAGAGACCAAGAGAGATATGAAGGGCTTATTCGGTTAATCAATAACTCATTAATTGAACCAAATAAAAGATTGAATTCTCTGGAAGTCCTGGTTGAAAATCAGAATGAAGCAATACAAGGAAACTCAGCTCGAATTCAGCAGTTTCAATCTCAATTGGATGATTTACGGGGTAAATTCACTGATAATCGAGTCCAAAATAACAGATTACCGATGCAGACTAGCCTCATCATTGAAACTGAGAAAACTGTAGCTCAAAGTTCACAGGATTTTAACGAAATGAAAACTCGAGAAAAGAAGTCTGGTGGAAAAGAGTCTTGTAGAAAATATTCAGTAATCAATAATCCAAGAGGTGAGGATATACAAAATGTGAGTAGCAGAAGTTCGAGCGAGGAAGACTTACTGGGTTCAAAATTAGAAAAAGAATCTGATTGGAAAGCTACTTTTGTATCTCAGTTATTGCAAGAAATACCCCAGACTGCGTTAAGAGAGCCTACCCCTAAGGACCTTATTAATGTACCTAAATGGCGAGAGGAATTGAGTGAAATTAGCCCAACTGGATATTTAAGAGATCTTACCAGCTATTTAGCTTGTATGCATGTGAACCCTATGCCTTTAATAAGAAAAGCTATGACAGGTCCGGCTCTTGGATGGTTACAAAGTCAGAGATCTAATATAGGTACATATGGCGATTTTTGTTACTTGTTTTTACAAGAATTCGCTAGTATGAGAAAAGTTAAGGAAAGAAAAAGGGCACTGAAAAGGAAACGTATTGACTGGGCCAACATAAACAGCTTCACTAATCAAGTTTATGTGTTAATAGATAAATTTAAGAATATTGACGAGACCATGACTGACAATGATGTCGTTAAGAGTATTCTACAGATGTTACCTATACGGATGCAGTTAGATCTTGCAGCAGTAGAGTGTAACACACTTGAATCTTTTTTAAATTATGTAAGGAAATACGATGAAATAAATGCACAAACTACAGCACTGTGGATGGAGAGGAATGCAAATGGAGGTAGATCTTACGAAGCATATTCTAGAAATACCAACCGGTACAATCAGGGACGGCAGAATAATTCTAATATGTATCGTAATGATCGCACAGCGAGGAACCAAGCAAATTACGGGAATATGTCGAATGACCAAAACCGAGGACGTAATAGACCTAGTTATTTTAATGGCAATATAAATACGGGAAGGAATGAAGTTAGGAATCAGTCACGTCCCCAAGTAAATGTGTGTGAGACAGGACAAGGAGAGTCATTACAAGAAAATGATGCCACTTTTGTCAATCCGGATAATCACCGCCTTAGAGAAAATTCTGCGGAGAGCAACCAAAGATCTCGAATGTTGTTAGAAAATGCAGATCATACCAGTTCTTTAAACTAATAGAGCAAGTAGTGGAGACGGCCTGCCCTCTACTTGAGACCATCAGTAGGCCTATTAAAGAATCTTTTGACAATACCCAGGCATCAGATGATGACATTACTAAAGCTGTTTTTGATATTCCAAATCTAGATCAGAGTTCTAAATGTAAATTGTTAAAGGTATTATTAAAGTATAAATCTATTTTTAATGAACGTCCAGGATTGCATAAATCTTATGTATATGACTTACAAGTTAAAGACGACGTAATAATTAATGCGAAGCAATATCCGATCCCTCATTTAAAGCGAGATGCTGTACGGATCGAACTAGAAAAATGGGAACGTTGGGGAATCATAGAAAAGGCGAACAGTCCACACAATAATACTCTCCATGTGGTGAATAAAGCAGATGGTTCTGTGAGGCCTGTTCTAGATCTAAGATTATTGAATAAATCTGTTATTTGTCCTCGAAACCAAGTAGACGATGTATCTTATTTGCTGACCAGTTACGGGGAATCAAATTTTTTCTCAAAATTAGATTTATCATTAGCCTATTTTCAGGTCAAGTTATCAAAGAGAAGTCGTCCATATACTGCTTTTCGTTTTGGAAATTATCAATTTCAATTTCGGCGACTTCCATTTGGTCTAGTGAGTTCTGTATCTGTTTTTATAGATATGATGAATTCAATGTTTGGATTAGATACGAGTTCATGGCTGAAAGTATACGTTGATGATCTCTGTTGCCATACTAAAACTTTTAGTGACCATCTAGTGAGAATTGAGAAAATCCTTAATACTTTACAACGTTGCGGTTTGACCATAAAGTTACAAAAATGTAAATTTGCTCTCACCGAGATTATGTTTCTTGGTCACATTATTAACGGAAAAGGAATTTGTATTGACCCGCGGAAAAACGAAGCAATCATGGAATATCCTCGTCCGAATACGAAAAAACAACTTCAGCGATGGATTGGACTTTGTAATTGGAGACAGCGTTTTATTAATAAATATGCCATTATCATGAAACCATTTTACAAATTATTACAAAAGAATGAAAAATGGCATTGGACAGAGGACCATGAAAATGCATTT
>JAGDQP010047453.1:0-15024 GCA_022664845.1 Lepisma saccharinum
TTTAGTTTTCAGGAAAATTACTTTAAAATAATATATTTATGCATGACTAACAAGAAAAGCATGGGACGTACCAGTTGGAGAATTTATAAAGCAATTGTATATTGTATATTTTAGTGTTTAGTACGAATTGTTTTGTTTTACTTTGTTTTGTTTTTTTAAGAAAAGAAGGTTTAAAAAAATTTTAATTATTTTTTTAGATTCTTCATTTACAGTAGAGTCCTAAGTTATGCTAATGCTTGAATTGTGTTGACTTTGCAGAAATGAGGAATATAAGCTAAGCTCGTATTTTATAGGCCTAAAATCGTTTACTTGGTAGCTATGCAACACAGTACCACATAGAATTAAATCTGAGGGAACGGGAGACTTTCTGTTGTTGTTTTACTGCAATACATTTTTTTTTTTTTTTTCAAAAAATATTAAACACGTGGAACAGATTGCAGTATACCGTTATTATCATTTCAGTTCAGTCATACATTTAATACAAATTTAGGAATGTTTACAATTTTACGATGTTAGACGGGGATATTCCCTCTAATTCTCAAATCCACCGATATTAAAGGAATATGTCTCTCTTTTTCCCAGCCTTTATGCAGTTTTGGGATTTCACGTAAATACAAGTTGTGCATTTGTAGTTTACTGAAACGTGTGAAATAGGATAATATTTGAATTCAATGGGGTATATCCCCTGTTTTCCCTAACTTCCGCCAATATAAAAAATACGTATCTCATTTTTTTTTCTTGCCTTATCGTGTGAAGAGATTTCTAGTAAATATCGTCACCTTTTAACCAGGAGGTACTATGTCCACTTCAGCTAGTTTTGAGAAAAAACGGTTTTAAAGTTTGAAGTTCCATTTAAAGCATGTATAAATTCAGTACATTTCTACTATTTCAAGCTACTTGAAAGCCGTTTTCTGAGATGGTACTTTTACGGATGATGCCCACAGCGTTAACTCAATTTTGCCAAAAAGTGGACATAGTACCTGCTGGCTCCAAGGTGACGATATGAGGTGTGCGATTGTAATTGTCGCCTTACTAAAACGTGTGATATTGGATGATATTTCGATTTCAGGGTGGGTGGATGTTTCACACCCTTAAAGTTTACGTCCGCCAATATAGAAATACGTATCTCCTATTTTTCCTTCCTTTATTCAGTGTATGGACTTCAAGTAAATGCGAGGTGTGCATTTGTAGTTATGATCTTGCTAAAAAAATATGTTAAATTTGCCGATATTTCACCTTTAAGGGTGTGTTTCCCCCTTAACCGTAACTTCCACCGATATGAAAAAATTCATATCTCTTAAATTTCCTTCCTTTACCCACTATATGAGATTAAAACAAATCCTAGTAATAACCATTTCTTTTGATAAACTGACGACCAAAGTAAGTTCACAAATATGTGGTATGTTTCCAAATGATGGAGTAAGAATGATTACTGGGATATTCTTCGTACCCGGTTAATAAAGTTAAAACCATATAATGAAGAAAAAATAAAAAAAAATCTAAGGCCATTTTCATATAATGGTGGATTTAGTAAAAAAAAAAGTTTCATTCAATAAGTGGTGAAAGTGAGAAAAATTCAACAAAGACTCAAAAAATCACTATCAAGGGATCTTTATTTTGAAGTAGCTTCGGTTACCACCAAACACATATGCAGTCAACAACAAAGCCACTTAATGCGACAGTTTACTGAAAATCAATAATTCATTAGCTAATTAACCGTCTGGGCACATGCAGATTATGTTAGCTTATATTGCATTTAGTAGTATCTTACAATGTTCTAGTTTTAAAGCGTATTTCTTGAAATTAGTAAGCCGAATGTGATGCCAGGCAAAACACTCATTCCTCAATGAAATAATTAAAATATGAAATCAGTAAGTATTTAAAAAAGGACATTTTTAGACGAAGGAAATATTTGAAACATAAAGATTTAAGCACATTAAACTAGTTGTATTTACTAATGGTATTGCCTAAATTCGCAGCGTTAACATCTTATAAAATATATCTGCGTAAATGAAACTCGACACTGCCTGCACCTGCTTAAAGCTGACTTATTTTGTGCACAATTCTGAACATCATAAAAAAATGGACATGTGAGGCTTTACTTGTTTGCTCCTCAGTTGTCACCTGGCCTGAGCTCATTGCGACAAAAACAGCTGTTAATTCAACAGAACTGTAAGACGGGACAGTGATTCAAGGATCACTACCACATTAGTGTGTTACTCCACTACAAATGATCTTTGTTGGTGGTTTACATTGGGTCTGTGTTACACTTTCACTGAACCATGTTAACTTCGGTGATATGTTAAGTTTGTGGTGATTGTATAAGTTATTTAAAAACAGGAGGTAAAGTTCAGCCTTGGGTTTCCTGATCCAATGACTCTCATTGCTACATCATGCTAGCTTCTGTATGAAACCTCTGCATTTGAAATTTATTTGGTGAGGTTGAATTATTTGTCACCACTTCCAAACTTCGAGGATTTTTTTGCATGTGTTTATCAATGATATTCAGTGGTAGTCAATTTTCTACACTATGATTTATATTAACAACTATTGTCCTACTACACACTAGTCGAAACCTTTTTCTATTTACCACCTACTCCATGCTGAAGTTGTTTTATACGTCTGAATAAGCTCTACTGAGGTAATCTCCGAAACCCACTGATTTGGACTTCGAAAGACTATCCTGCTTTATGCAAGTAACACAACCGAGTGCGTTGTTTGGTTATTTCTCTTTGTCTCATGAAGAGTAGGTGTCAAATCACGCTTAATTGATAATGTAACACTGCGTTTAGATAACCATTTATATGTTTTGTTAACTTCTTATAAATACTTCTTATATTCCAGTGCTTCTTTCTTTTATATTTATTTACGTTCCCTAGAAAAAATGAAAACGCAGGAGGCGTTTCCCTAGCAGCACAGAATATAGGGTCAATATGGGCCCAATACTGGAACAATAATGGCCAATATTGATAAAGATTGGCCCTGTATTGGGACGATATTGGCTCGATATCGTGTTCTGCTATGGTTTGGAAGGCTGTTTAAAACAATACCATGTCATGTCAATACAATCCTTCCTGCTCTACTGCTTAGATGTTCTTCTACCATTGCCTAATACTCGGGTCACTGTTGTATTACGGTCACCTGGTTATGTCTATCCATTTTTTAAATTTCTATATCGAACATCGATATCGCTGACAAATCGATAATATAATGTTACATTGAAAATTGAAATATCGAAAAACAGTTAGAAATCGAAAATCATTCAGATCGACATATCGTTGGAAATCGAAAATTGTTCAGTTCGAAATATCGTTGGAAATCGAAAATCGTTCATACAGAAATATCATTGGAACTCGAAAATCGATTATATGGAGAAACATAATATCGTTTATATTGAGAAATCTTTTGAAATCGCACATCCTGTGTCTGTTTCCTTTTCTTAAAGTGGGATATTCAGCGAAAGATAACTAATAATAATGAAGGAGAGTAAAACAGTTCAGTAAGGGAAGGGAAAGATATTTAAAATGTATATTCCGTACAAAAAATTACTGTTACTGGATTTTTTCCCTTGCCTGGCGTCGCCCGGCGAGGCCAAACATCTTCGAAGGCTGACTATACTCCTAATAGGGAGAGTATCGACCTCTGTGTTCCGTTTTGCCCGCCTACGAACAAGAAGGGAAAGTCGCTCCATTGGATGGAAAGTCGCTCCATTGGATGGAAAGTCGCTCCTTTACCCAAACGTCATACACATGTCGTGTTGCCACATGTTAATTCCCCACTGGCCTGCTTTCTGATCACACGTTGTTGTCTTCGCTCCAGAACACCGTCAAGGAAAACTTTTTTCCCCTCTCCGCTTGCGTTGTGATTGACAAATGGTGTGTGACTGTGTTATGTGTTAGTCATAAGAAATAACTATGCGAATGAATATTTTAAAAGCGCATTCGAAAAGTAAATAGTGTGTATTCATTTTGTTCACTCTGCTGTGATTTATCTATGCTCCAAATTAAACAAACGAAGTAAAGAAACTGGTTTAAATTTCTATAAGAGAAGATTAATTTAAATACGATTTTCATTAATTGAGGCGCATGCGCGAACAAAACTCTATGTGCTACGATAAAAGATAGCGAATACACTTTTGTTTGCGCATACGCCTCTATTCCGATCAAATGACATGTATCTATGTAAATGTGATATAAATCCATAGAGTTCAATTCCTTTCAAACTGAAAGTCAACTAATTATAGTTGGGATTTTCCACCTTATATTTTGCAAAAAGAGGCATTTTATACCGAATTTATTGAAACATGCAAGCGAATACTAACAAAATGACCACAAACCGGATTACTGATTGATTGGTGGATCAATTATGTACATCCCCAAATTGTTTATTTTAGTAAACGGTATACAAAACAGCGTTATTTAGATGAAAACGCAGAGATTCAATATTATTCTAGGTTACTGCAAGAATGTTATAAGAGGTACGATGAGAGTAGGGAAGATCAAATGGAAATTAAGCAATTTAAAGCCATCATATTATTATATCCATTTATAGGAAACGGCACCAGAAGACAATAATACAGAGCAAACTTAAAACTAGTACTATTTAAGAAGAACTTAATCTAGCGCATGTAAGACAGGAAAAACAAGGCATAATCAAAAACTTATAGCTAAAATAACAGAAGGAGGGCAGGTGTATGAAGGACTCGTAGTCAATCCCAGATTTTACGAATATTTTGAACAATTATATAAAGTTAATGAAAATATTCAAACGGTCCCGAACTATTATACAGACGCAGCGAGTATTGAGTCTGATGAGGTCCGACAAGAAATAGAAAGACCCTTTACAGTAGATGAAATCAAACAGGCTATTAATGAGGGAGCACCACATAAATCAGGAGGTTTCGATTCATTTGGTTATGAGATATATGCAAAATTTCAGAATCATATCGCCCCCCTGTTAGTAGATGTTTTAATGAATTTCGTCGTACCCTCTATATACCAAACAAGATGAAGCAAGGTATGATTATATTGCTACCAAAAAATAGAATTCAACAGAATGTGGCCATTATAGACCTATTACGCTACTACGTACAGATCAGAAGTTACTGACTTGGTGCTTAGCCCAGCGTATTAATAAGGTCGTAGATATGCTATTGAATCCCATGCAACATGGGCATCCAGGAACACCTCCAATAACAACAGCATTAGGGAATATTTGAGAATTTCTCATGCATTATGAAACTAAATCTGACATACCCGCTGCCCTGCTGGCATTAGATTTTTATAAGGCATATGATTTAATATAACACGATTATTTGTATCGAACATTAGAACATTATAAATTTGGTAAATTGTTTATAGGAATGATGAATTCGTTATATACAGCGGGTCAAACTAAAATTAGGATTATTGGCACCTTTACACGATTTTTTGACATGAACACAGGTATTATACAGGGTGATCCAATGAGTCCCATGCTCTTTAGTTTGTGTATCGCACCCTGTATTAACAACATTCAGAAAAGAGTAGAAGGGATACCGATATATCGTACTACATTAGGCGTACAATCCTATCAGGATGACGTACATTGTTTTGCCCAAAGGCTCTACAAGATATTACAAAATGTATACAATAATATGAAACCCAATCTGGTGCCAAGTTAAATAAGGAAAAATTTCAAATATTATTATGTCGATTTACACCTCCACAATTATATGAGGGTCAATTTTCTATAACAGATCAAATTCCCAGTTTAGGGATTACCTGGATGTTTCCGGTCCAGCAAATGTGTCAAACAAATTATGAAATGTATAGTGCTAAAATCAAACATGTACTGAACAGCTAGACCATTAACACTGTTTATGCGAAATTTATTTTTGAAACAATATGTAATGAGCATGGTGTGTTACATAGCTCAAGTACTCCCTATGCCGACGGCATATGCTAGGACATTACATAGTTCCTTCTCGTTTTTCTTTTGTGGCGTCATCACATATTTAGGGTAGAACAGGCACAAAAGAATTATCGAAATACTTTTACGACTGCCATTTTTGAAGTTTGTTCAGCTACGACAGAAACTATAGCACCCATTAACATAACCTTGGGCGCATATAAAGAGCCAATTCTTGATATAATGTATGCGAGAATTCAACATGGCCCTATTGATGTAATGTCTGTGTAACAACTATATCAACATTTGTTAAATATTGACAAAATGGAGATCAAAATACAAAGAGAATATCCTCATTATAATTGGTCCAATATATGGGGAAATCTACATAATAAAGTAATATCATATAAAATTAAAATGATGTGGTATATGGTCATCAATAATAAATGGCCAACTTTAGAAAAAAAAAAGTAAATATGGAACTATCTCACAAAATAAGTGACCAGATTGTAAGAGAGAAAGTACTTTTAATCATATGATTCAGGAATGCCCAATGGTAATAAAAACATGGACAAGTTTTCAACAAATTTTGGCCAGTATAGTGAGAACTGGAAGTAGATATATTACGATAGAGAAATATATCAGGTTTCCGGATTATAGATATTTTCCAAAAACTAAAACAAATGCCGTCATCTGGGTCACAGGTACGACATTATTGTATTTATTAGAGTCTCAAATTAACAAGAAAGAACAAAATTATAATGTATTTCTGGAATTTGAATGTAGTAAGTTCACACAGGTAGAACTTCACAAACATTTTAGCAACATTTTAACAGATATACGTAATAAGCGGTGGACATTATAGTAAAATAGAAACCGCTCCATGTACACTTCTTGTAATATGTAAAAGGTAACTGACTAGCGGATTACCCGCATGTGTAATACAACAAATAGTAGCAGAGGGAGTATGTACGAGGAACTGTAGTAGGACATAATGCCTGTAACAATTGTAAAAAAAAAGTAAAGTAAATAATTGAAATAATTTAAAAAAAACGGTCTGCGACGGTAGGCTATCGGCTTGAAGGTCCCGGGTTCGAGTCTCGGCAGGGACATGGGTCTGGATTTTAACAGCTAAAGGGCGAATCGTGACGGGCCGAAGTCCAAAGTTACTAGACTGGTTCATATATATATAAAGAAATTAAGTTTACCAAGAAGTTTTACATATGTTATTTATCTCCCTGAACAAATTATCTGAGTGTGAGGAACCAAAATTAAATATGCCAAACAACGTGTTCAAAGGGGCACCCCTCTTCCTTCTTCCATATTGCTCAATATCATTGTTTTTCGATGTTTGTTTGGTATTTTGGTATATTGATATCGTCGGTATTATCAATATTTCGATATGTAGGAATTTCGGTATATCGGTGTTTTCGGTATTTCGGTATTATCGGAATTTCTGTATATCGGTGTTTCGGTACATCGGTATTTCGGTATCGTTCGGTATTTCGGTATATCGATAATTGTCGGTATCCAAAACATATCGAAAGTCGGTATTAAAATTTCAATACCGAACACCCTTATTATATACTGATTACTGAGGTCGCACAGGGTTCGAACTGAGTACTCTTTCTCTTTTTTTTTATTTGAGACTTCGGAAGAAAAACTGGTGAAAGTCACTTTTCAATAAGGTTTATTTCTGCCTAGAAAATTGATTATCAGTAGCAAGATGTAAAATATGAATAGTAATCTACGTCGTAGTCCACTCGTGAGTTTAACCATGGGTGAAGTACGACGTCTTTACAACCCAGTGTATATATTTTGCTGCTTAGATTCCATTCTCTCGACATAAATAAACCTTATTGAAAAATGATTTTCACCAGTTTTCCTTCTATCGCCTAAATTAATAAATGACATTAGCGACTCTACCAACTTCAAATAAATAATCTTTTGCTCTCAATTTAGTTTTAGATCTATATGTTAATAAAGTAGTTGAATCACTGTTGGTGTTGGATCGCGTTTTTATCTGTAAACTTCTTTATGTGAGAAACAATTACTTAAAATAGATGTGGACAAGTACAACGTGATTTTTGCAAATCGAGAGATACATTTTTGGTACTCAATGAACAATACACGGGTGGGGACACAAGGTTCGGATCCCACGTTAAACTGTAGGTCCAATAAAATAATAATATTAAGTTTATCCTAAGGCTACCAGATGTCCCGATTTTGTTCTTTACTTTTGTTCGATTGACAAATTTAAAGGTTTAACATACGAATTTAAATTGTGTACAAAAGTTGAAGACAAAACATGAACATTTGTTCGACATTTGGGACAAACCCGGTGAGTGAATGCACAGCCTAAAATATTTGGTAACGGAGATGAAACCTTAAAAATTATTCCACGTTGTTGTCGGCCATCACTTATCGATGAGGGAAAGTTGTAGGAAGCTATTGAAGATGATTCAAGCCAAACGTGCCAAGATTAAGCTCAAAGGCTTGACGATTCATCAGAAACCATTCACGCATATTTTTAACAACTGTGGTAAAGTTAAGGCTTTCCAAGTAGGTACCTCACCAAACAACTACAATACATTTTAGTCTTCGAGCTCATGTCACAAAACAGCTCCGGCATTAAACATTAAAAAAAGGACATAAAAAAACAGTTATATTTACAATCATTTACTTACAAACAATAGTTGACGATAAGGGTGTGTTTTTAGCTAAAAATCTTGCTTTAATTTTGATAGAAGCTGGCTTTCAAGGAAAAGCACAATCGAAACTTCTATAAGAAAAAAATGAGGCATTGAGATAAAAACTAGTTGGTATCGGTGAGGGTACAATCGAAGATTTTTTGTTGGTTCAATAGGTACAAGGGAAGTATATGAAGGTACACTTATTTTTGTCAATAGTACAATCACTTGGGGTGCTACGTCAAGTTAGCACTCCAAACTTTGACTGGGAATTTTCCGGTATCGGTGAGGGTACAATAAAAGATTTTTGTTGGTTCAATGGGTACAATGGAAGTACTTGAAGGTACAATTGTTTTTAACAATAGTAAAATCACTTGGGGTGCTACGTCAAGTTAGCACCCCAAAATTTGACCGGGAATTCCCCGGTATCGGTGAAGGTAAAATGGAAGATTGTTGTTGTTTCAATGGGTACAATCGAAGTACTTGAAGGTACAATTATTTTTATCAATAGTACAATCATCTGGGGTGCTAACTTGACATACGCCAAGATGTCACCCCGTCTTCGAAATGAACCTTTGCGGCCGTGGGGTAACTCTCCACAACCAAGCAAGGGAAATTATATGGGCGGCTAATACATTTTTTAGAAGAGGAATCGAAGATTATTTTGGAAACAAATTTTCCTTTAATTCCCTTCCAGAAGGTAAGAGAACGAACAGTTGCAGCTGTTGGTGTGAGTAAGAATACTGTATCAAATGTGAAGAAAAGAGAAAAAAGAGTCTGCGAGTGTGTCTGGAAGATTGTCGACTCCAGGAAAGAAGAGACTGAGGGAAGCTACGTTGACGAAGTTGGATAATTTCAATGAAGATGCCATCCGCCTTCATATTTATAGCTATTACAGCAGAAGAGAGCATCCCACAATAACAAAATTGCTGGAAAGTCTGGAAGAGAGTGGCCTATTTTCAGGCAGCTATTCGTCCTTACTTAAAGTAGTTCACAACCTTGGTTTCCATTACAAGTAGGTGACTGGCAGAATGTTACTACTGCAAAGAGAAGATGTTTCCTTCCTCATTTTCTTCGAGCCAACAACAAAAAAGACCTGAAGAACATCGTATGGTTTGACGAAACGTATCTTAATGCTGGGCACACAGTTTCTAAGGGATGGACAGATGACAGCATGCCTACACCATCCGGACGTGGAGGAAGATTAATCGTGGTCCATGCAGGTACAACTGACGGTTTTGTGAAAAATGCCTTACTAATCTTCAGGGCAAGGAAGACGGGGGATTATCATGAAGAAATGGACCACAAAAGGTTTCTCAAATGGTTTGAGGAACAGCTTCTGCCTAACATCAGCCCAAATAGTGTCATTGTTATGGACAATGCGCCATATCATAGCGTTCAGTTAGATAAGGCACCAACTACAGCAAGCAGGAAGGACGCAATGATAGATTGGCTCCTACGTCATAACGTTAGTGCTGACCACGCCATGACTCGGGGGACTCTTCTTGGTCTCATTGCTAGGGTTAAACCACAAACCCCAATATATCGCCAAGAAGCATGGCCATGAAGTAATTCGACTCCCACCATATCATTGCCATTTCAACCCTATATAATTAATATGGGCGCAAGTGAAAGTATATTTTGCAAAGAAAAATAAGCCATCCTTCAATTTGACGCAAGTGGAGATACTTCTAATTGAGGGAATTGACCAAGTGACTCCTGAACGCTGGGAGAATGCTGTGCTGCATGTCGAGAAGGAGATCGACGACGCTACACGAAGAGAGGAGCACGCAAGTCGACGAACTAATAATTCGTCTGGAAGCATCTGGTTCAACAGTAGATCATGATTCAAGCTGCGAAAGTGATATGGATAGTTATATGGATGGAATAGAGCCATTGTTGTCTGACTAAATGTTTGTAAGTGGAGTAGGCCTACTGGGGAGACCACTTTAAAAAAAGCGCGCTTGGTACCTTACCGCAAGGTGGCTTGGAAATAGGTATATTTTACGGAGTAAAATCTCATTTCCCGTTTAGCTTCTGAATCTATGTAAAGATAGATAAAATATTATTGATTGTTCAGTACCAAGAAATCTGGCATGAAAGCCTGATGTTAAAATAAATACGTTAATATTCCATAAACATGGACCGAAAACTCTCTTGGTTTTACGGGTTATAGCTATAGCTAGCTGGTTACAAAACACTCGACAAGTCATTTTTGTACTTCGGTTACTTTTATATTAATTTGGTTTATACTTTACTTTAAAGTTCGGATCTTGGGAACGAGAGAAAAACACATGTTCAGAAGAAGTTTTATATAATTTAAACATAAGGTACTCATACCCGAAGTTGGTACTGATTAATCAATTACCCTGTAAATGTAAGCTTTAAATCGATTCAAATGCTAGGCTAAATACAAAGTAAGGTGTTTACAACTCTACTACAGGTCTGCTTATCTTTGTCCGCTATACAACGTTTACTACTACATATATTAGTTTATATTGTCCGTACACCAGTTAACTATACGAATCGAGAGACGTGTTTCTTTTGTTTCGTACTCGCTTCGCAATCGGAGACTCCTTGTTTGAAATTCGGAGATCCACCAATCTGTCTCATGTTCCAATAGCATTTCTCAGTTTTACCAACCGAGCGGCTGTAGCACAATTGGTATAGTGTTGGCTTAGTAATTGGAAGGCTCTGCGAACAATCCGAGAGACCGCCGATCCTGACAGAGTTTTCCATGGTTTTCTTCAACACACCAGTCAATTGCCGGGATAGTACCTTCAAATTAGGCACTGTCTTACTTACTTCTAATATACTCTACCCTATCCTATCCGAGTTGAACCAAACTTGCAAAAAGGCTATAAATAACATCAAATTCTCAGTTTCGCTAGTCGAATGCTCAATCATACTTTCGGTTACTTCCAGAGCCAATAACTCGCTCCAAAAGTGGACAATGTATTAAAGTGTAAGTGTTCTGGTATCTACGGTCAAAGGCCATCACAAGGCTGACATATAAAATACATCGGCGAACACAAATTCAGATTAAAAGAGCACATGAGACGAGAGTGGACACGGAGTCTATTATAGGTATGCTCATCATATTTTCTAAGTCGAAATACGGGACAGGTCTTACCGAGATCAAAAGCCCGGTTATTTATTTGTGGATGGTTTGAGTGTCAACTTAAGAAAAAAAATATTCAGGCGTAAATTCATGTTAAAGTTGCGTTTTATTAAAAAATACTTGCTCTTTGAAAATTAAAAAAAATAATAGCAATTTTAGGTTCATTTCCGAGTGCTGAGCCGTTATAACTTACTTGCTATGATATTTCTTAAGATGCAATAACTTATGATTTAAATTATCACAACTAAGCTATTATTCATTATGAACGCTCAAGAGCGCTAGAGTGAAACAAATATAAAATTTACTTCAAATGTCCATATTAACTTATACTATATTGCAGTTTTAAATTAAATTCGCGACTTTTATTATCTTTTTCCGACCACAACCTTTAAATTCCGGACTTCCCTTAATAACAATACACAATACATCTTGTCTCAAAAACACGATTGATCATTTTGCCACACTCAAACAACAGAGGGGACACACACACACAGATGGAGAGAGAGAGAGAGAGAGAGAGAGAGGGGAGGAAAGTTGGCAACACCGTAAGCGCCTGGCACTCTATTCGCCAGCCAAGCCTTAGTTCCTTCTCTCTCTCGTTTCCACCCGGGTCTATTCTTTAATAAAAAAATACAGAGGACCCAAACCATGCCACGTCTCAACGGTCAATGTCCGGTTCAAGCGGACCAGAGGACCCAAACCATGCCACGTAAACCCGCCCCACACCATGAATGAGCCACCACCAGGTTGCGCAGTGTCTTGTTGGCTACTTGTGTCCATGGGCTCATGGGGTCTGCGCCACACCCGGACCCTACTATCTGCACATACCAATTGGAAACATGACTCATTCGACCACGCTACACGGTGCCAGTCCTCTAAGGCTCAATCCATGTGTTCCCGACTCATGTGAGTCGCCGCCGCAGATGGTCAGTGATTAGTAGCGACACACGTGTCGTTCTTCGGCTGCGATATCTCATGGAGACCAAATTGCGCATTGACCTCTGAGACACGTTCCTGGGACGTCATGCATTGATTCCTGCTGTCAGATCACGCACTATTGCTTGTCCGTTTGCCCGAACGAGTCTGTCTAGTCCCCGTACGCGGTCATTCAGCATAAGTGGGCGGCCATTGCGTTGTCCCTGATGGGTCGCCGGACATTGACCGTTCATCGCTATGTTCAGCTGCTTAGTGCATCTCCAGCCCTTTATGGACTTCCTGCTAACAATGGATGACAATCCAGGATGACAATGCGTCATGTCACCGGGCCATAATGTACGCGACTGGTTTGAGGAACATTCTGGCAACTTCCAACGCATGATTTAGCTCCCTAGATCGCCTGACATGAACCCTATCGAGCACGCGTGGGATAACATCGAGCAGGTTACTAATGCTCAGGATCCTCCACCTACAAGAACCACCAAATTGTGGACGGCAAGGCTGCAAATCCCTCTAGTGGACTACCAGTAACTTGTCACGTCCCTGCCATGAAGAGTTGCTGTAGTTCGCTGTGCTGGAGGGCGTCTGACAAGTTATTAGATAGGTATCCCATGACTTTTGGCTCTTCTGTGTATATTCCTCGGTCAAGTAGCGTGTGAGGCCGGAAAATGATATAAATCCTCTCCCCTGGTTAAACCCCTTGTTTTAATACCGTTTCGTCTATTTTTAATCTCTGTGTCCATGAATGAGTATGTCCTGTCTGCGTAATCTCCATATTCGTGACAACCAAGGAAGCTGCAGACCAGTCTATCACACGGTGAGGAATGAACACGAGATACAGGATATGAGAGCTTCCGCTTGTTGCTTCACGTATACACACATCAGGTAATTTGAACCTTCACCCGAATATTTCCTGAGAATATCAGTAAAATTCTGACAGATACATTAAAGTTTTAAAGAGGTTTGTTACTTCTAACAAGATAGACCCCGCTACGAAAATTACTGGTGAACTTCATCTGCATCTAGAGAACACAGTTTCTAAGAAGAGAAAGAACAGAGAGAGCTGGGTAAACAAAATATTCATGACATGCTGCTATCGCCAAATGACTTGTAACGCGGGTGAATAGAGGAAGGAGATAAGAGTGGTGCCAAGAGCGCAAGTAATGACGGCGCCAGGATAACATTCTGAGTGCTATAATATTTAATTCAAGTTTGTGACATACAAAGAATTGTCATCATCATTAGTGTTCTAGCGAAAGCGGCAGGTCCTTCAAAGCAAATTAAGCCCTCAACATTCATCTCGATCTTCCGCCTTCCTTCTCGTTTAAGGATAGAATGTATTATTAATATTCTGCAAGATGTGAAGATTACTGAGCTTCAGCCTTATGGTGCACTCAGTGAGGTTTCTTCTAGGAATTAAACAGATCATTATATACTAGAGTGAGTTCAGAAATTGAGGAAGAGCAGTTTGGACTTGGCAAAGGGAAAGGAAGAAGGAACGACGCCATTGATTTATTAAGAACAATAGGAGACAGAGATACATAGACAAAGGAAGGAAGTATATGTAGCATTTGATGATTTGGAAAAGACATTCGATCGAGTCAACCAGATTATTCTAATGCAAATATTGAAGAAGGTAGGTGTCCAATGGGAAGGTCGAAGACTTAAAAAGAGTTTTTGTCTAAATGATAGAATCGGGTTAAAAGTAAACAACTTATCAGACAGAACAGCAATAGGTAGAAGAATGAGACAAGGATGCTATATCTCGCCTACTTTATTTAATATATATCCAGAAGAGGTTGTAAAGAGATTCTTCGGAAGCATAGGAGGAGTTACGGTCGGGTGAAGAAAAATCAAATGCATTAGATTTGTGGATGATATGGTTCTTCTTGCACACAATAACACATCACTTAACAAGTTGTTAAAACAGATGCAGAAAAGCTGTGAAGAACACGGAGTAAAAATAAACGTTAATAAATCTAAGGGGACTACACTCTACTTGGAACAAATCGAACTATAGAAAACAATAAATTTGGAAAAGAGAAAGTGGAACAGGTATCCAGTTTTAAGTGTTTGTGAAATATTATAAGTGAGGATTTTAAATGTGAAAGAGGCGAGCATAGCAATAATTACAACATATGTTGAAAACATTAGAACAAATCATGGATTTAAACAAAATGGAGTAACTTTTTCTAATGCATATAAAGTGAAGATTTTTCTTTTTTTTGCAAAAATCGTGAATGCTTATCAACATGCACGCCAGTGCATGAGCCAAGTTCTTCACGTCAGAAAACTTCAGCACTGCCAGAAGCATGTTATACAGGAACAAGAGTTTATGGCAAAATCGACGATTTGGGGGCCCCGTAAGAAAAAAGATGTTAAAGATAG
>JAGDQP010047454.1:0-15023 GCA_022664845.1 Lepisma saccharinum
GCATTTTAATATCATTAGCATAATTAATGTAGCATTATTAATATCATTCTCTCTTTTTATTGTATTATAATACAATTATAATTATATATTATAATACAATTATAACTATATATTATAATACAATGAAACATTTGCATATTCTGCCTGTCCAAGCTGTGTGTGAGACTTACTTTTCTATATCTTTGTTCAAAGCAAGGACACGTTTTGTATCTGTATATTGCTCAATTCTTTGCATTATATTGAATTAATTTATCTCATTAAATTGTCACTTGAAATCTCAAGGAATTTAATTGCACAGACAAAATAGAAAAAAGTACAGAATTTATTTTTAGCTCAGCACTACACTCAGTCCTCTCCACGCGCCCATTGAATCGCTCGTGACTGTCTTTCAGGCATCTTCCGTGATTGATTGAATTGTTATTAACATTCTAAAGAAGCTGGTGAGCATTTAAGAAGGGGACCTAAAGTTTTCGGTAAAGTGGGCTCCGAACCACTCCGTTCAAGATACCCCGACGGAAATTGAACCCGTGATCACGCGCATCGAAAGCATCTCGCGTAGTCAGATAAACAGTGTACACATAGATAAAATATTAGTCCAAGGGTTTATAGAGAATTGTTTAAAAGTATTAGCGTAAAAAAACGTTCTTAGACGATGCCTTATTCGTTGTAACATTACCATGGTTCAAGTACGCATAAATCTGAATTTTAGACAATATTTGTTTGTCATACAAGTAACGAAACACGAGACCTCTGTTTTCCTGAGATAACGATCAGCCATAAATAGCATTACTAAAGTGACTTTGGTTGTTACGTATTGATTTTGTAGAGTTTGGTTTAGTTTCAGGCTCTATTTATTGACATTAATTGTTCTTGATATAAATATCTACCACTTAGAAATTGTCGTAAAGCTAATAATATCTGTGCTTTGGACAAATCTTCAATATTAACGTAAAAAATTAGCTTTAGCATTTTCATATTTAGGACATTTGTAACAATTTCATTATGGCATTTTGATTAAACTTATGTACAATAGTGTTTCGAAATAAGTTATCCGGATTTTGATTTTGCACTTTAGCTTTCATCAACCATACATTTCAAAACAACGTATGTGACATACAATAAAGATTAAAACATAGCTGATTTTACTTATTCACTTCTATTAAAGTTGAAGATGACAAAACACCACTCATCGAATTGGAAATCTTAGTTTTCAGATGTAGTAGAACAAAGAAATTCAAATCAAGTCAAAACACAATTTAAAAGTTAGAAATTTTGTTTCTCTCCGTTATTGAGTGTTATTTTTCATAATTTAGAGATTTTAATTTTATTTATAAATTGTCCTCAATCCTTAATTTAGTTATAATCTTTCAAAAGAATGTGTATGCATTTTCGGAAGGTACCAAAGTTATTGTGATTGGCTCTGATATACCCGAAGAGAAAAATGTAACAAAAGTTTCCAATAATTTCATTTCGCTTCCATAGAAAGTCAAGGTTTACTAGGACTAAAATATTCAACATACTAACTTCCGCTTGAATCACATCTGTCATTCTCACACGATACACGAATATGTGTATTATAATTTAGTTTCTTTAGCATGGAAATGGTATTTACTTTAACATTCTAATATTATTAAAACTTTACGAATAGTTTTACATATAATTATACTAAAATCAAAGCGAATGGGTTTAACAGTTCGCGTATGAGGCGGAAATGTATCATTTATTTCATTTGTATCGCTGATGTGGAAAAGATATAATTACCTTCAACACTGTTAAAACTTTACGATCAAACTCCTAAGTAAAATGGAGCATGACTAAAATAATCCGAAACCCTTCAGTTCCAAAAATATTTAAGCAAAGAATACTTAGAAATTTTATCTACTATTATGCTGGTTCACAAGGCGACTATTGAGAACCTGATTAATAGTCGTGAAAAGTTATAAGCATTGTTGAATATTTTTAGAACTGAAATTTCTAAGCTTGAATATTTTTGGTAACTGAACAGTTTCTGACTTTCGTTACTCATGTTACATTCAACTCAGTTGTCTGACTTTTTCCAGACAACAAGCCGAAATTGGTTTTACAGTGAAAGAAGTACTTAAATACAGTACAATCTAGTATTTACGATCGCTGACTTCGAATACGTATTCAAGGAAAGTCGAGCAGTTTCAAGTTCTGCTTCTGACTGATGTTTCGTTGAGCTTTCTCACTCAGTTCCCTCATAGAAATTCCAAGATGTTTTCTAGAAGTTAAACTAAGCTGGTAGATTCTCTGTTTCTTGTACGCTATTGCAAAACAATTAGATGAGCCGACCAATAGTCCTCAGGCGTTGCAAAGACCATATTATTTGTCAGCAAATGCTTATATCCAATTATCAGAGCTTCTTCGTTGATATTAAGATTCCTTTTCATCTAATGAATAATCTACATGCTTTGCTACCTAACAACATGGACTGTACGGGAGCTAGATGACCTTTTAACTTTCAACCAGGAGGAATACTCGAACATCCGGACATTACGCACTCAAAAGCATGATCATAAAGACCTGAGAACTTTCGTCATTTTTAAAAATAATTATTAATTGTAATTGATTCTTCTTGTGTAAATTTACAAAAGTAGTTTCTGGTAAAGCTTTCATTGTAAAATGTAGAAAAATCAATGAATAATAGAACAAGCTACGAAATGGTTTTATTATAGACAAAACCAAAGCTCTCCCGTATCAATTCAAATTATCTTCTTATAACGAGTCCAAAAGAAAGAGTCAAATCCATAGAAAAAATGGAGATTACTAAACGAATGCCGGACCTGCCAATTTTAGAGTCGAAATCATAAGGACAAATGGAGATTACTAAGTGGCTGGAAATGACCTGCAAGTTTTAGAGTCAAAGTCATAGATTTTCCAACCAACCGGTGTGCATGACTAATCCAACGGTATATGACTTGCAGAAAACTAAAACTCTATAACTTGAAAACTATTAAGTTATTAACATAAAATTTTGTGTGTACTTATAGCAATGTTTAAAGTTTTATT
Source organism: Lepisma saccharinum (assembly GCA_022664845.1). Taxonomy (NCBI): domain Eukaryota; kingdom Metazoa; phylum Arthropoda; class Insecta; order Zygentoma; family Lepismatidae; genus Lepisma; species Lepisma saccharinum. The sequence goes on from JAGDQP010047454.1 coordinate 3,031, forward strand.
TCTGCTTGATGAAGTTTATTGCCGAACCCTCAGTGGTGCACCATTCACGTCCAAACAGTGCTGCAGTCTTTTTGGGAAACTGGGAGTTGCGAGCCGATGATGCTCTTCTGGGATATTCAGATTGAATTGTTATTAAAGTCCTAAACGAACTGGTAAGGTACTAACGACGGGACGTACAGCTTAACGCGGGCTCAGAACCACTTGTGTCCCCATCGGGAATTGAACCCGGGATCCGTTGATTACAAAGCAGCGAGCGTTACCACTCACCCACCGGGCACGCTGGGGTATTCAGAATCACATAACTTATTTTGTCCTTCAGATCGTCCATATTAACTGGTTTCTGCGAATACATCTCGGTCTTTACATGTCCCCACAACCAGTAGTCGCAAGGTGTAAGTCTGGTGATCTTGCAGGCCAAGGTGTGGATCCTCTTCGGGCAATCCATCTCTGTTGAAATTGTTCGTTAAGACCTTGGCCTGCAAGTTCACCAGACTTACACCTTACGATTACTGGCTGTTGGGACATGTAAAGACCGAGGTGTAAAACCAGCTAATCTGGACGACCTGAATGACAAAATAAATAATATGATTCTCAATATCCCAGAGGAGCACCGTGTACGCAATTCTCGGTTTCCCAAAAAGACTGCAACACTTTTTCTACGTGAATGGTGCTCAACTGAAGGTTTGGCGATGAGCTTTGATAACCAGAAATAAAACTTTAAACATTGCTCTAAGTACACACAAAATGTTATGTTAATAAACTTAATAGTTTTCAAGTTATAGAGTTTTAGTTTCCTGCAAGACTTTATGAACTCCCTGTACATGCATTTTTCGAACTTGTGGCTACTGAGTTATAGTAGGGACACAAATGAAGAATATTAAGCGATTCAAAAGGACCTGCCAGTTTTAGAGTCAAACTGATAATTTTATCCACCGTTTCAGACTATGATGAATTCAATGGTGTATTGTTAATTTCTGTGTAACTTGTAATTACTGAGATCTAAGGGGAAACAAAGAATCATACGGATGGAGAACATTAATCGATTGAAAAGCACCTACCAGTTTTAGAGTGTATGTTATAGGTTAGACCCTAGTTTAAGACCATTACAAATCCAAAGGTGTGTGGCTCATCTCTATTGGACTTGTAGTTACTGAGATCTAGGAGGGGAACAAATGGAGAATACTAAACGATTCAAAAAGATCTGCCAGTTTTAGAGTCACACTGATAATTACTCCACCATTTCAGAGCATGGCAAATCCAACAGTGTATCGTTCATCTCTGTTTGATTTCTAGTTACTGGGATCTAGGGGAAAAAACATGGAAAAATACATAGGAAAAATTGAGGAAAGTAAATGAAAAGGACCTGTCAGTTTTAAAGTCCTAATTTTCCCTACCGTTTGAGATCATGACGAATCCAACAGTATATGATACAACTCTGTCGGATTTGTAGTTGCTGAGATCTAGAGGGGACGGGCAGACAGACAGAACAAACTCAATATCTTCCCTTAATCACTGATGTTCATACGGATGCGCTAAATACAGATGTGGCATTTAAAAAAAAACGTTTTGACATGTCAGTCTACATAAATTCCTATAAAATTTACATATTTTTAATGCTGAAACCTGTACAAAATTGTCAGCTAGGTAATAACATTTGCATTAGAATGTTTAACTTCGGTTTTATATACAGACTCAACGGTACCTTGTTTTAAAGATCAAAGAAAAATAAAATATACAAAATATAGAATGGAAATTTCTCAATGAGTATCAATGTTTACTCTTGATAATGAGAAGAATTGACAAAAGTCGATCAAAGAAGAAAATCTAGCCAGCTCTCGAGATCTGGTAGCTAAAAGTCGAGAAATTCGAATCAACACTGGGAAGAAAGGCAGATGACAGTTTTGCTTCCGGCTGTACTCTATGAGCTTTACCACGTTTTTCCTTAAGTTTCACCAGACGATATAGTACTAGACAGAGATTCTGGCCGCAACTTTTTTCCTTCTGTGCTCTCGAGAGATTGATCGCTGAGCGACGTAATCCCTCAGATATAAGATGGGTTTAGGACATACTTGTCTGAATCCAACAGTAATATAATTTAAGTTAAGTAAGAACTAAATACTCCACAAAAGCGTATCTGAGGGCCTGACCTTAAAACAATTTTCCGGTGATGATGTATACATCATGCACTTTTCTTTTTGTTGTTAAAAGTGTGGAAGATGATGTGTGGAAATTTCCTTTCTCTGCACTTTAACCCTAATTGGGGGAGGGGGGAACAGTTTTGGGAAAAGTCCTTATATTCCTAAAAAAAAGTCATTCTAATGGTTAGAACTTATCTATTCAATAACTAAAACGAACATCTTAGGAAGAAATATATTCAGAGTTAAATCTAACAAGTGACTCGACTTTTTTTCTGGCCTGGGTTTATGAGTTCCACATTTCTAGTTCAAATTTTAGGAGCAACATTCCCCGAATAAAGATGTACCTCGAAAAATAAAAGAGATAAAGCGATTTCAGTGTTCACAACTGTGAAATGTATGAAGTCTTGTTAACAACTGTTTCATGTATTCAAGCTTGATACACTGTAATATGAATGCCGCCCGCTTCCAAATCCCAAGGTCATCGGGAAGCGGGTGTGTAAATGTTTACGCCGTTCTTCGGTGATGATGTTAATTTCCCATTGGACGAATTATTCAACGAATTTATGCAGGTCATTTACAATGGGCTAAACTTTGTGATATTTGTTGTTTTTGTTTATGAACTGTGGTTTGTTCAGGACAGACTATTAACATACGAGTCAATAAAATAATTAGAGGAAATAAGTTTCCCAATCTTGACATGGAATCTGTAAGTCGAGAATCTCTAAGCCCGATAATTTCCTCATTGTTTATTTTTCCTCCTAGCAGGAAAGGTACTACTACCCAATACTGTGACTGAACCGTCTTGTACTTATTTGTACACGTGAAAGAAGGAATGGAGACATACGTTGAACATAATTCAAAGTACCATCTCCACATTTGCATGTTATGACTGAGAAAAAATAGGAAAGGATCATTCAGGATACTTGAACCGGGAATCGATCCCAGGATCACTCAGCCTTGAGGCGAGTACACCTCTCTTGACCTACCACACTTCGTAAGAAGGTTTCTTCGAAATGCAGAAAACTAGTGAGGATTACGTAAAGAGTGATCGTTTAGCATAATTTCGTGCATTATTTCTTTCCTTGAACGAATAGAGTGATGTGTAACGTTTAGTAAGCTTTGAGATAAATACGACACGGCTTGGTTATTTTGAATACAATACGCTGAGAAAAGTTAACTGTACTATGAGAAAATTTTGCTACTCTAAATTTATTTCTTTGTTCATGAAAAGTTGTAGAGTAGATAACAAAATTCCACTTGGTTATTTCTTAACCACGCAACAGTTTCAGCAAAGTTTAGGAGGTGTGAATCATTAATCTTGAAAAAGTATCCTCCTACACGCGAAATGAAAAGAAAAAAAGTTGGGAAAGGCTCTCTTAAAATGTTCTCTACACGCCCTATTTCTCTTAAAGTTTAGAGGGTAATGATCCTGTTTATTAACCCTTCAATATCCTAATATTCACTTACCTTACTTCCAGTGTGGCGGCAAAGAGCGCATTTGAATTCCCCGACCTGCCTTCAATAACGCGGCCTTTTGATGCGTTTCAGTGGTTGTCCCAGGTGGTTTAACGGGGAATGACTTGTTTCAACAAAGAACGGACTGTGCCAACAGATGTCTCTAGTGAGGTTGCCCGGGAGAAACTGAATTCAACAGTTGGCAGGTGGTTGTAGGCGTGAAGGACGAACCAACCAATCAATAGCTAGCTGCGCATCAGGTCAAAAGCAGCTAGAGGGGTTGGGCGGGGAAGGGAGGGCAAAAGAGCGGGAAGTGCTGAGAAGAGAGAGGGACAAGGACAGATGTTCCTTAAAACCGTTCTTACCTGGGATATCCGATTGTTCTCATAACCTTTGCATTGGTCGAACAAAATTTTTCTCTTTTCATGCGTTCAGCTTCGTACATAGATGCTGAAGAAACAAAACAGCCCAGAAAATAAAAAAAAGTCATTCACATAACTCAGATACTTACTCACTTGACTTTTTCCGTTTTTCTTCAGTATTTTTCAAGCATCCTCTATCAACTCAGTCTGAATTTGCTTCCTACCATCCCTATTTTTCTTGCAAATTTCCATTTTTTGCAGCATCCAGTCCTTCTGAATGTGGAAGAAATTCAAAATGTCAAAGGATCTATGTTCTTTCTTTGTATTCACCCAACATAACTGCAAGAAAAAAAAAGAAAGAACTATCTCTTTCTCCAAATGATGATCTTACTAGACTCTTGAAAATTGTGCTGATTCAGTTTCACTCTTCCTCATCTTCTGTCTTCTTATTTTTTCCTTCTTCAATACTTTCGCTTTTAAGACTACTCATAAATATCGCCTTCTTTTATAAATCAATTTTGTGTGTGCGATGAATGGAAACTCCTTACTGTTTTATATTTTCGTAATGGTAGTCATATTTGGTTGAAGAAAAAAATGAGAAAAAGGATCGATATTCTCATTTTATTTAAAGCAATCAATTCATTCTCTATACTCAAATTACAGCTATTTTAAATTTCGTCTCTGTGATACAAGATTTCTGAATTGGCGGCCCGCGGGCCATATCCGGCCCACATAGATGGCTCTTTTGGTCCGCTTCAAAACAATCGCGCTTTATTTACAAAACCAATAAAATGTATAAATAAAATACTGAATAAATCGATATTTTCTTCCTTCTAGATTTCCTCTTTTACTGATGAGGGAATTTGTAATGTGCACTGTAGTCATGCGTCAAGGTTCGAACCTTTGCAATCCAAGATTCGCCAGGTGTCAGTGCAATCGTTTCGAAAATATGGACAATATTATACAAACATATTAAAATGTTATGTTCTTCTCGTCTTTGTTTTCTAAAAAAAATAATTGTAATTATCATCCTTTTCCCCCCACAAATATGACAAAACTAAAATTATTGCAAGTGACTATTTGAAAATTTTAATTAAGAAAGCGTATTTTAGTTATGTTTTTATTGATATTTGTATTGATTGAGAAGGCCAAGTATTGTTTTTATGTATTTTTGATCTATCTTTAGTAGATACCAACACTATGTGATCAAAGGATTTCTTTGGTTATAATACTTGGAGAGCCAGTAACAGTGTTGTTAACATTTGTCTACGATCATTACAACCTAATGAGCTATAATTAAAACTGATAACGTTGTAAAGTAACTTTCTTTATTATTATTTTGTATTTCTTAATTCTATAATAAGTTTTTTAATTACATTTTGTCCCTGATATTTTTGGGTCCCTGCAGACCCGTAGCCAGAGGGGTCAGGGGGCTCAGCCTCTCTAGAACGATTGTGAACCTCCCGTAGCATAACCCTTGTGGTCTTTTGGTTCCTGTCTATATTATTCTTATTTGCCCAGATTTGGAAGTTTAAAAATGTCAAAAAAAATCTTTAAAAGGAAAATCAGGAAGCCCTCAGCCCGAGGCAATCTGTTGGGGAATGATCACGTAAGACATTGTCAGTTAATTTGCTGTGGTTAGTAATTTTTTTCTGTTTTAAAGAGAGCCAAGAAACATGAATACGTAAAATTGGAATTAAACCCGGTGTTACTATTCGTCAGGTAGATAGAGCATGAAGCGACTACTGATGAGGTTCATCTGAGCAGAGATAATCTTTGTCTGAATAACATTAGTGCTGATTTTTTCCTTTTTTATTCCCCTTTCCACCATAGGAACGCACGTCATTTGCAGAATGTAGTTACTGATTGTAAGAAGACTCCCGTTTAAATCGTCCCTTAGTGAGATAAATGGAATCACTATGGTAGAATGGGTTTGTGCACAACTAACGTTAACTTCTGCTAAGTGGCGTAGGATTATTTCGGCAAATGAATGCAAGTGTCTTCTTTTCGGAAGTTGTTGAGTACAATACGTATAATGACCAGGAAGTTTCCGTGTCGACCCTAAGTAAGCTGTCTATCGTGAAGAGCATGGCGTTTCGTTGTTCCAGTAATTTCTTGAGAATGCATCTCTTTTTGCAGAATCAGGCGTCTACTTCACATAGATGGGGATGGATGAGACATATAATAAGTGAGGATACTCTTTAGAGTTTGACGTTGGCCAAGACCAAGATTTTTAAGACAATGTCGATCCGAAGCACTCCTCTGTCCTGATTGATCATTAATTTCTTTGTAGTCGTGTCGACTTTGTGGCTTAGGGTAAAGTCTTGATCTAAAGATATTCAAACACACGTGGGAAAGAAAAATGCAAAACCACCTGAATCGCAAGAATTCATCGACTTATGATGACAAGTTTGCTCTAGTCAATACGAAATGGTACACGATCAACCAAGTTCTAATTGACAGTCTTATAGACTCAGTCTGACTGAAATTGAATTTTCAAAATGTCACATCTCCATATTTTACCGATTTTGACTTAAGTATGGAGTCAGGTTCTTCATCCATAGCTCTATCAATGAGTATCACAAGAATACTAATACAATCATCACACACGAAATTAAAGAGGGGTTATTCGTTGGCTAAATTTCAAAACAACACTTGTCCAGGACATGTGTGGTTTTGAAAATAAGTTTAAATCCAATGATATATATAATGATATTTTATAAGGCAGCTGCTGCACTTGTACACAAGAGATTATCAAACGTTTATATGTATATTGTCGGAGTACAGCCTCTGTAGTTCGTTACCAGATAGCGCTATATGCTTGTACTAACAGTAGTGGGAGTGCTGCTATATGGTACACTGACCACAATAGTATTTGACGGCTTGTAAAAAAAATGCACTCCTCATAATTCACAAATAAAAATGCCTGATGCAGGTAGTGACAGTTTGATATATATATATTTTTTAAAAAAGATAGAAATCCATCAGAATGAAGTCATCCATCAAATCGAGAATATCAACATAAGAAGGTAGCAAAGAGTAGAGTGCAATGTACCACATTTGTTAACTACGTTGGGAAGAATATGCCAGCACGCAGTAGAGGTGATAACTGCAAATAAAACGTGTTAGTAGCAAATGTAGTATTTTTGTGTTCCAGGGAGAAGCCGTTCCTAAAGAACAAACATTTAATCTAACAAGGATTTCGACAAGAACTAGGCGGAAACCTTTCCTGATAAACAAAATCTTTCATCAAACGAGGATTTCGTCGAGAACCGACGTACGCTGTTCCTCATAGACAAAATCTTTCAACTAGTTTACATCCTGTTATACGAAACTTCATTTAAAGCATTGTAATTCACACCTGTAACTTTATGAAGAACAAGGACGTACGAATCATCCTTCCAACAACAGAGCCAGCATATTTAGAAGTGCTCCAAATAAATCCGAAGAAGACTGGAGTCCTGGAAAAGGTTATTCACCACATTGTTCCTTGTGTAACTTTGCAATATTGTGACAGTCTGAAGAACTGTTCCAGTCAACAATAGATGTGACGATACAGACTCAGAAGCAGAATAGTTTGTTTGGTGCAATGTGATTGTTTTGCTACATTTCCCTTTATCTACGATTCAACTGTGAAGTGACGCTTTACTGATTTTCAAAACAGCATATCATTCCAACTTTTAACTTTACTTTATGTTCAATTTTTCTTTGCTCTATTTAAATATTTCGATGTGAGTACTTCTCATTAATGAATAATACACCATACTACACCTTTCTATCTACCCACTTATCAAAAACTGGCTAAATGTCTCCCACTTTTTCTATCTAATTTACTGAAGTAGACGTAGTATGTATTTTACTTTCTCTTTCTACATTTCATTCGTTTCCTGAGAGATAAACAAGCCTATTGTAGTAACATTCCGCGTATCTCTAGAGTCGTTATCGTGACAGAATTATGAATGAATTCCATTTATAAACTTTCTATTGTAGTCCCCGTTTTAATAAGCACGTGTGGGTGGAGAGACGAAACAATGAATTCTGTATGTTTTTCCAAACCGGAAGTCCTTAAATATCTTGCCAATTATACAGAGATTTACACACACATACACATATACACGTACTTCCTGAATACATGAAGTTAAATTATATTCTAGTTTCTGAATAAACTATGTGAGTAAATGGATGAACTGCTATAAATAGCGTTGATGTAGAGCAGACGTACATTTTTATAATGTAATAATCTGCTAAGCCATAAGGGCTATGGCAAATTCCACGTTCAATCTATTGTGTTAGTTTCATTTAGATTAGTTGCCTGAGAGCATCATCATCATAAATGTTCTTCCCAAAGCAACAGGTCCTTCAAATCACTTTGCATCCTCTCAATTCATCCATTCTTTCGCTTGTTTAGGGGATAGGGTTCAGAATACGATTTACCTTCCTTAATAGTGACAAAAAGTTCGATCAGATTTCTTTCCTTTCTTCTTTTTCCTCAGCTATATCTTAGAATTCAATATCTTTGCAGCCAGGGCCGGATTTACCACTAGGTTCATTAGGCCCGGGCCTAGGGGCGCATTTTACAGGAAAAAATTATAAATCGTTATTTAAAATGCGAGACGAAAAAAATATTTAGCAAAAATCATTAAGGAGCATATAGAGGGAGCGCGAAACACTATCACCTTTGACCCAGATGACCTCTTGTACATAACTGACTTAAGATAAATTAAAGTTAGGTTAATTTACATTAGAAATAGTAAAACACTAGTGCCTATATTAAAAATATTATTTACTCCTATTTTTGTCACTGTATACACAAAAAATAATCATTTTTAGTCAATGCTAGGTATAGGGCGTGGCAGTCATGGGCAGACCCTGGCCTGCCAATGGGCAACATGTTACCAATATCACCGCTGAATCACCTGCTGGACGCAATTTTAAAAATAAGTCATGATAGTTATTTTGTATATTTTACAAATGGCAATTTTTCAGCGTGCATGGTACACGTGTTTGTAATTTTATAATAATCAAATGCAGTACCAGTTTTGCTGTATTGAGAAAGGTCCGTTTTTATGCCACCCCCTATATTTGATAAATGATAAAAAAAATAACGCTTACTAAAATAATATTCCGTTTCAGGAAATGAACCCTTCGTGCGAAAAGAACGAAAACAAACTTCCCTGATCAAAGCGTGACAAACAAATATCTTTTGACACAGTTTGCGTGATCGAGTCCCCAAATTTAATTTTTATCATCAATAATAATGAGTAATAAAGCATGTAGTAGGTATTCCATATGAGCAATTCTCGGACTCAAGACTTCCCACAGCTGAATCAAATGTTAGCAACAATAGTATGTAACTTTGAAGAATAGGATTTCTTATACACATGTAAACAATGTGTGTAAAATACATATAGGGACACATCGAAAAAAATATGGATTTTCATCGAAAAAAATATGAGAGATTTCCACTCGAAAAAAGATTAGTTCTATTGTAGTTCTTTTTGATGGAAACGTAGACACAAGGTAAAAATGAGATGCATTTCCATCTATTCAGATAAAATGTTCATCTTTTGAACATTAAATTAACGCAATAAAATGTTCAAAATGTAAAACGAAGCAAAAGCGACAAGTACTCTTGAGAATGAAATATTTAAAAAAAACTGACTTCAGTGGGGTTTGAACTCGTTAACTTCCTGCCAGTGAACTAAATCTTATCACCTATATTAAACAGCCAACTGAGATAGAACACCCTCGAAAGGATCTCTTTTTTTGTCTGGTTAGGTACTTGGAAACTATGTTTTAAGATTTATTGTATATTATATATAGCCCACCTATGTCTTATTCCTGACGTCTTCTGGTACGTTTCTGTCACTGAGAAAAGCTATGAGATCTTCTGTTGACATCTTTAACTAAACGCGATTAACTTTGCTGTAGGACTTTGCCTTTTGATAACCGTCGTCGTAAAAAATGAAAGAGAACAAACTTGACTAGTAGCATTGCGAACCACACTAAAAATGATAAATCGCTCTTTCAAGTGTAAAGAATAAATTACATCCATAAACATCGGAATTCCATTTAGAAAGATCACATTTTCCATCCAAAGCGAGCGTATTTCGTCGAAAAACAGTCTTTTTGATTGAAAATTCCACTCTGAAAGACTGGTCCCTCTTTCTGCGCTAAGAAGATAAAATATTCCGCTCTTTGAATTTAGTGTGTGGTAAATGCATATCCAGGAAGCTATTTGGAAGATATGAGTCACAGCGTCAATTTTTAGAATATACCATAATTAGTGAAAATAACACGAAGGATCCCACAAATATATCATTCTGGTGAATGAAACCATTCTTGCTCTCAATTACCTTAACATAAGGTTAATGTAAATGGAAGATCTCCAACAAAAGATGACAGCACTACCTCCCTATATGTAATGTATTTTTTATCGTTGCACAATATTTCAGTTTTGCACCTACAAATTCAAGCCTAGAGAGTTCTAACTTTCAGGGGGAAAGTTCATAACCATATTCAAGAGTTCGATCAATGCCAATTTTTTTTTCGTTTTTCTTCATTGTTGAAATCGTTTGATTGTTGTTGTGCATATCAAAACTTATAGCCGACCTGGTAGCCGTGGGGGTTAGGGTGCTTTGCCAGCGACTCGAAGGTCCCGGGTTCGAATCCAGAATGGGGCATGGATGTTTATGATTGTGGATTTTAACTAGCACGTGACGAATAATCGTGACGGACCGAAGTCAAAAAGTTACCAGAATGGTCCGTACAGAACAAATTTTGTTACACTGAACAAGATGGATAATGTTCCTAGTTAAATAAATTACCTCAATAGTCTTCTGAGACAATATATTTTTTGATATTTAAGTTTCTCATTCTTTGGACACCTACGTGCTTTTTTTTTTGGGGGGGGGGGCGGAACGACCAAACAGAAAGAAATCAGTCGTTTCTTTGGAGGCAGACAATCAATACATTGACATGTTTTGGAACGTCCTGCAACACAACCGACATGCTATTAACCTCATCCATTCACCTCATCTAATGCAGCAGTTCTAAAATGTAATGTTTTGCTTGTTTCTACAATAAACGGTAAGATTAGATTCATTATTCTTATATTCATTATCAAATTAGATAACTTCTACTGAAGCAAAAGACTATTTATTACCTTTAGCTCTGACTGTTGCGTTGTATCTTCAAATGTTTGAACCGTTATAGTACACTGTTCACGTACTGCGCAACAGCCTAGAGAGAAAGTCACTTCAATGTTTTTTATTTTCAAATTTATTTCCTTAGTGAACTGATAATTGTGTTTTATAAACCTAACATATCTTTATGGATTTTGTTCAATTGATGAGTGAAGCACTTTAACGGTAACAAATAAATTTAAAAACAAACGAATAAAAGGATATCCCTCTATGAAATGGAAACACTGACAAGAACCAGATTAAACCTGTGCACAGTATAATCATAATTATCTTTTTGTCAGTTCAGAATGCCCTGCTTATTGATGAGGATAAAGATTTACGGGAATAGTCTGTGTGCCAAAGTTCTGGCAACACTTTTTTTATTATTCCAATTGTATGGAATCGCATATTATTTAATCTGTAGTTGTTTACAGAATTATTAATCGATTGTGAAGCCCTGATATAGCTGTAGCTTTGCTAGTGTATGTGCAACTAAACATGCACGTATGGGATATTGTTTATAAGTGAAACCTGAAAGGTGGCTGGACAAATTTCTTAACATACTGCATGACTTAATGTACTATGTTAATTATAGTTATCTCGGCTTCTGTAAAGAATACTATACCCACGCATATGCCTAGTATTAACACTGCTGTACTCCACTTTTTCAGATCCAAGGTACAGAAATTCTCTGAATAAAACAATGAGGAAAGCACTTACAGCATGTTTGTATATGTAAAACGAAAGTACCCACACACCAAATCATGTGGCTCCCAAGCTTTATTTCGTTTCTAACCTTGTTTTAAAGCAACGGCGTAACCCTTTTGTGGATAATTCAGAAATCTACAAGCAAA
>JAGDQP010047456.1:0-15023 GCA_022664845.1 Lepisma saccharinum
GGAGGAGGTGGTCTACTGCTCCCACGCTGACCAGACGCGTTGGGAGCAGTAGACCAACTCCTCCCTTCGGGGAGAGGCCTCATCCACTAGTGGATTGAATATGGCTGTGATTTATTTATATATATATATACATGTGTGTGTGTGTGTGTGTGTCCCCAAATAGCCTTCTTGCTGAACCACTAGAGAGTACTCATCTCTGGTGTGTGAAGTCCCTGGTCAATCCCAGCTCGCGCCATGTGGGTTTTGTGGTGGACATGGACAAACACCGTGTGAGTTTCTTTTCTTGGGACTCGTCTGTTTCCTCCCACTTCCTTAATTCCACCAATTCAATCATCATCCTAAAGGCCTGAGACAAAGCCACCTGGAGCTTGAAAGTCTTAAATTCAATTAAAATCGCGGCATTGTTGTACACTAGCTTAAGGCGTTTGCAGACGATCAAATAATTCTTGAACAAGTCCTTGTTTAAGACATTTTAAAAATGATTTTAACAATTGTGCCATAAACTATCGAACTCAAAATGTTTTGTCAACGAAATTCTATACAAAACTACGCTTCTTTTTCTTTGACATATAACAAGATATTTTACTGAAAAAGTTAGATGGTGTACTAGTTCGTCAATTGACTTATTTCAAGAATATGATTCAAGATTTATTTGATTGTGTGCAGAGGGCTTTAGACCCTGCCAAGAAATGTCTCTTGCGCGTTTTTTCTTTAGCAATACTTCACATATGAAAATACGGTGCTGGGCTTACTAATTTGTTGATCTTAAAGGAAATTTTTATATCGATGTATGTATGAAATCCTGTTCTTAGTAAATATTCACGAACTTAACTTTGAAAATTTACCTGATCAAGTACACTTTAATATTGAAAAATCTCTCCAAATGAATATAAAACTCTCCAAATGGATATTGAGAATACGCCCAAGAAGTTGCTAATCGGAAATCGCATGTTTTGTCGCTAAAGTAGGTTTCAAATCCCCTAGATTTAGCGACTTTCCCCCCACCCACATAGCGAATAATTGAATGTTTCGTTTTCCTTTGTGCACTGTAGTCAGCCTACAACCTTCGGCAATCGTCAAAACAGCTCAAAACACTGATAAATACTGTTGCTAATAAAGAGAGACTCCATACTCTTTGTTTGTGTTATGAACAGTGCTTTGAAATACAATAACACGGTTGCGTAAACTCATAACCAGATAGGAACTATCAACCGGTCGACGTAACTTGAAAGGAGAAATGTTTTTGTAGTGATTTTTATCAGAGATGGTTCAGGCAAGGAATTTGATAATTCAAGAAGCATATTAATCGCCTCAGACGCTGTGTTGATACTAATTATATTGAGATTTTATTATTCTTGCAAGGTACATGTCTAACACTCAATCATGTTTTCAAACTGTGAAGTAAATACATAATATTGTATTAATCAAACTCGGAGGCGTACAGGGGGGGGGGGGGGGTTAAGGTAGATTTTGGAGGGGCTTTAGCCCTCAGCCCCCATGTAGCGCCGTCCCTGCTGTGAGTAATACTGTGAAGACAGGGTTATTACATTACTTGGCGCTTCAACTACGAGGCCACGAACTTGGATGAAAAATGGGGGATAATGACACAATTTCAGGAAGCAGCAAGGTAGTGTCCATGATAGAAAACCGGCATATTTTTAGAAGCAATATTTGTAAATTACCTGAGAATTCAAAAGGTGGTAAAGAAAGTAAACCGAAGCAAGATGTATTAAATAATATAATAAGGGAGCTGAATGACTAAACAAGAAAGACAAAAGGAGAAAGACGAAAGAGAAAAGGAAACTGAACCAGCGCGAAAGATGACCTTTGTCCAGTTGATGTCAATATTGAAAGAGAAAGAATTTGTAGAATTGTTTGAGAAACTGAAAGGATTTATATGCGAGATGACTTCAGTCAAACAAGATCGCGTAGTAGCCAATGAAAATCTGAACTTGAAAATCGAGAAGTTAGCAGTGTAACTCGAAGTATATGGAGCAGAAGTAAAAGAACTTAGCACTCGGATGGTGGTTCTACAGCAAGAAACATCTTGTTTCAAGATAATATTGAACAGTAATCGTGTAGAACGTGTGGAAAAGGAGTACAGAGTTTAAGTAACTTAGGGGAATTTAATTTTGAAATTGATGTTGCTTGTCAAACTGAAAGGATGGATGAAAATTAAAAACAGCCATAAACAAGCCCATCAGATGATCAGAGAGTTGAAGAACATTGATTCTAATTTGTCTGAGGTAAAAATATGTAGGATAATTTTTAATATTCTTCCCACTTATATCAAAAATAAAATAGCAAACTATCAAAATAATTCCGTAGCACAGCTAACTCTGTGAGCAATACTGTGAACACTTCGACTACAGGGTTATTTCAAGGTTAGGGGTTTCTGAACTGGAAGAAACATGCGTCACCCGATACTAAACGACTTTTTATTCCTTCCGTTACCTCGTTTTTGCTTGTTGCATGTACTCCCAAATACTTAAATTTGTTTACTTTCTCTCTGTTCTCATTTTTTATTTTTTTGTAGCTATTTCCGTTATTTCCTGTGTTTCGGCTTATCAAGTATTTTGTTTTCTCTATGTTTACCTGTAGACCTATCTCATCTCACGCTTCTACTGAGACATCGGTGTTACGTTCTGGTGCCTCTATATCTTTCCCTATTAAATCTACATCATCCGTTTACACGAATAGTTGATTCAAGCCATTCAACGTTTGTCCCTTTTTGACCTTTTCAAAAATTTTAAAATCACATATTCTAAAGCAAAGTTAATAGTATAGACCGGGGTCGGACACGAGGTCAGTGTGCAAAAATCTTAGCTGAGAGTTTCCCTTGAGATGATTATTAACCTAGTCATAGACACCTTGAAGTGGTCCATTTCCAAGATGGTGGCCAAGTGCAATATGGCCGTATTATTCCCGTGTCAATGGTAGTAAAGTCTTCAAACTGTATCTTTCTTTCCTCCCTTGTAACGTTCGTAAAGTTCTTTTACTCGCCATTTATATAATCCCCCCAGTTCACGAACGATATATACGTTTAATAAGTTTTCGGATGATGTAAAACTTATGATTCTGTGATAATTAGGACAGTGACTAGGGTCATGAACGTAACTGTCCTTTTTCATCCTTATACACTTCTGTACAGTGTCCTCCGAAAGCAATAATATTTGCATGTATTTCATCACCTTGTATTGCGTCATTCTGTGTCATTACCTCTATGTTTGGCATAAGAGACCAAAACATCCGTTGGTGTCATTTTGTTTCAATAACTGTCAGTGTTGGAAACGTCTTACTATTTCTAAAAATATCACGCGTTTTTAAACTATTTTGCCTCCTTCTTCTTCTTCTTTTCTTTGTAGTTGGATACAAAGCGCACAACTGTTATTTGCTTAGAATCATCATTTCATAAGTTTTCTAACGATGTATCATTCATGGATTTGTGATAATTAGAATAGTGATCAGAGAGTAGAAGAGTACACATTTTCTCGGAGAAAATGGCGGCCATGTCTAAACCAATTTTTAAGGCTTAACCAGTAGACCTGTGAGGCTGTGGTTGGTATAACGTTTTCTAGAGGAGTAAGAGGAGGTATCCTGTAGCTTAGAAAGTTGTGTATGTAATAGTGGAGGGAATAAGTGATAAGGAATGAATTTTTTTAAATTATTTTTTTTAAATTTTCATCCGCCATGTTGTCATACCGCCCCTCGTCCTCATTGTGATCATTGTCTGCCTTGCTTGCCCGCCCGAAAACCGTTTGCGAAAAGCGTAAAACGTGCCATGGTAGATTAATTTTTTTAAATTTTATTTTTTACAGTGTACCCAACAATATGTTTTATTAAGAAAAGACAGATTCATCACTTAAATTAAACACAATTGTGCATACTATAAGTTACGATTCTTTGGACAACCGAAAGGCAGTTAGTATTTCGTCGCTTGTTTGAGACTAACAGTTGTTAGAACAGAATTTTTCTGTGGATGCTTTTGCTGTAGTGATCAATGGAAACGCTTTCTTTAACTGAAGGTTGAGACTTTACAATTTGCTAAAATTTTTTAGCCTTATTTTTATAACGCATAGAATTTTTGTTGTCTTGTAACTAGATGGTTGCGGAATTTCTGGAAATTTCTTTTCTGCAGCTGCCTATAGATAACAGGCAGCGGTCAAAGAACCGTAGTTTATAAGCTCTTTGTGTTGAATCCCTTTTTGTTGCTCTTTAATAAACCATATCGGGGACAGAAAAGAACTGTACGATTTCTCTTTTGAAGCGACATCCTGACGACCTTTTTCTCATTGAAAACACTCATTTGAGAAGGACTGCAATTTGATTAGTGTCATAAACCAGAGGCTTATTGTGACCAAGGCTTAATTGTTTTATTACCAGCAATTGTTTGCTAAACGGACAATGTGGTTATATTGAACTTTCTTTATCATTTCTTTTGCTATCAAGTTTAAGAACGGAAACCTGAAATATATGATTTTTGATTTATAGATGAAGCCTTTTTCGGAAAATGAAATAAGCTAGCGGTAAGAGCCACTAGAAGAATAAAAAGTAGCTGTTTAGAAAATTTTGGGTACTGACCAAGGCCTAGTTGCTTTATTACCAGCAATTGCTTGCGACAGGGGCTGCTAAAGGAAAAGAAAATATGGAAACGGAGGTATTAATCCTTTTGAAAATTGAAAACCACATTTTGGGGTGTATACTGTACATCACGAACACCGGCTAATTTGATTTTTATTGCACGGTGATAAAAATATGTTTTACAACTGTAACTGTGCCTTTTTGTTAGTTTGTTCTGTACCAGAAGTTTTGAAGTAGCCATGAATTAAAAAGAAGAGGTCTCAACTATTTATGACCGCTACGAAATCTGCTGTGCTTTGAGGAAAAGTTTTTAAAAGAAAAAGAGATTAAAATCGTTTCGATGAGGGATGCTAAAGAAAATTCCGGAAGAGTTTACAATTATATAAATACTATGAACCGAGTTCATTTAAATACTTTGGCTTTACTCTTTAATAGATTTTGAGTTTGAGACTCTGCTTTGAATTCTGTTTTGTAGTATATCTGCAACTTGAACGTTGTCTTGCAAGATTACTGACATCAGTGGAAGAGTAAGTAGAATATTTTTATCCAACTTATATTTTTAGTAGATAGTGACATCTTGAAGACAATTTTGTATACGATCTTTTAACTTTGGCCTCTGCATTACATTTTAGTTAATATGAATCAGAAATATTTATACCGAAGTCGGGATTGGAATCTGGATTGCTTCTTTCATTTTAATTTTTACTGTTAATTTCGTTTATGTTTATCGGAATTGTTGCCTGCAGGATTTGAACCCTGCACATTTGAGTCAATGGACCTCTGAAAGTGGTAACATGTTGATTGTGGCTTATTGAACTGAAGTCGGAATAAAGCAGAGGGTGGGAGAGAATATTGCAAGTGATTTTAATGTAATTTTTGATTCGTAATAATGTAGTTAATGTAGTAATATTTCATGTTAGCGCCGGGAGTGTCAAACTTGAGAAGGAAAAATTGAAATAAAATATAGTTTTTGTCTTTTTAAATTGCATCAATTTTCAGGGTTGCATTTGTTAAAATAATTTTTGGCCCTTTACAATGCAAAACGATTACTTTAACATTAAACTACAGTGACTTGTTCCATTGGGAATTAGAGTAATAGTTTTCACTGATCACCACCAATGGAAGTCGAACTTGTTTGTTAATGCAGACTGGGGGGAATGCTTGGTAAATTATTTAAATAATATAGAGATGATGGATGTTCTACAGGAAGGCAGCTTTTGGTCTGAAGGTCTAGATGAACCAATTATGATTTTTGTATTACTTGAAGATATTGTCCTAAGATTGGTACACAAAAATTAATGTAGACAGTTTTGTTGTTTGCAATGTTTTTAATTAAATATATTTTTTGTGAGAATGGGGAGGAAAACATATTTTTCAGTTATAGTCCAATGTCTAATCATTTTTTAACTTCTGAACCTGTCTGAGAATTACGAAGGACACTTCGATAATCTATTTGATAGGTGAAAGTAGAAATCTTTCAAAGGTTTCAGAGAACAGTTTGATTGCTATCATTTTTATTGATACCATTTTGTGAATTATATCATAATGTTGGATCAGGACTCAAAATAATTGTAAAAATCCCTGAAACCGAACCCGAGATCATTGCCAATTGTGTTCCTCAACAACTATACACAGAAGCTGTTTGGAATTAAATATAGTTTCAGCTTGATACATATATTTTGACTTTTAGCATGAAATAAGTTGTGATGGATTTTGGCTTTTTGAAATATGATTGTACCGGAACTAACAAGATTTGAGTTGGAGTACAGTGAAAGATTAATACATAGTCTTTCAATACATGTGAAAGACTAAATTTTGTAGTCCTGAAATTAAAAATTTCGGCACAGGTCCCTGGAAAACCCAGAATTCATAGTTAGAAATGGCAAAATATACTTGTTGTACACTTGTTAATCACATTTTACTAAATTATTAAAAATTCTTGCTTTTTCAAGAGAATGGGAATATATTCTGGCGACCACTTTGACTTTAAAAATATTTATCAGTTTCACTTGCACAAGGCTGTGTTAAGCGCAAAAATTAAGAATTTAAAGAAGGCCCCCGAAAACTGAAAATATGCGAAGATTCTCAAATTATTTTATTGATTCCTTTAGAAGAATACATGCTTTTAATTTTGGAAAGAATGATCTTAAGTGACTTCGAAATAAGACTACTTGTAGATATTAACAGAATATTTTTTATATTATTATTATTAATCGAATCGTTGGAGGTCACCAGTTAGATTTTAAATATAGTTTTAGGCACAGACCTGATTTATTTTTTTACATTTATGGCTATCAATCGGTCTTTATTATTTTATTGAATAGAAATTAAACTTGCCGATGCTGGTATAGGAACCTTGGATCATTGTTTATCGGGAGAATTGGTGGAATGAGGAAAGGCGAAAGAAGCGGGTGTATCGCTTGGCAATTTTCATGCAAATGGTGCTTGTGTATAAGAAAGCTAACATGGTAAAAGCTAAGATTGAACGAGTGAACGAGTGAACGAGGACCCAAACGAGTGAACCTCTATTAGAAGTGAGGACTATATTTTGTTTGAAATTAATGCCTGAATATACACTTTTAGATAGCATTCATACAAAATACACTTGTAGGCTTTTGCTTTACCTAAAACATTAAAATATATTTTTTTAGCTTTTGACTATGGATTGTGTGGACATCTTATATATGAAGGTATGTTGCTCACTCTGAATTGTTTGAATGGTATATGTTATCAATTTGATATAATTTGGTATTTGGAGCCTAGCTTAACTCAACTTAAATTAATGTATTTGTTAATCATATTTGTATATTTAGTATTGCTTCATGATTCATAACGACGTCACAAACGAGACATATACGCAGCACACAATTACGTTCAAAGCTTAGATATGTAAACTTGTATACTTCAGACATATTGCGAAGACGAAATGTCTTTATCAAATGTTCATCAATCTTTACTCTTCCGAAGCCGAGTCCATTAAAGAAGGTGTTCAGCGCCTTTCTTCTAGGTACCATGCCGGCAGCTCGGACACTTCCCGCAAAGTCCAGCACCTTTGCTATTGTTTAGACCTACCACACGCCCTTAATTCAGTCATATTTAGTTCGGGACTCAGCCACTTATCATGGTGTTCGGCACCATAAACAACTTAATTAGTACGCAACCCAGTCTTTTATCAGTATAATATGTCTTTGGTAATTAGTTTGTCTCTCAACTCTTCCACTTTACGGTCAAGCAAGTTTCGCAATCAACATTCAAAATCAGTATTTTCAATTCACCACAATTTTCATGTTTTGCTAAATAAGAATGATATATCTGCATAAAGTTGGTCGGTTCAAGCACTGTGTTCCAAGTACGATCATTCCAAAATTCAATACGTTCAAGTTCATTTAAGTCCCAACTGAGACAAGCATGTGCTAACTGATTAGGAATATTGTTGAAACAGGTTAAAGGAGTAATAAGACATTTGAAATTGTCTATGGCTTCCTAAACACAAAGTTCTTCAATAACATTAACGCCGCACCCACAAGACGGAATTTTAGGCTTTCCATCACTTTGAGAAGAAACAGTTTCAACAGCATGAGGCTCTAATTCAGAAAAAAATGATAAAATTTAATGATGATTCATTCTGAGAATCACCATCAGAGAAAACAAAGTTTGACTCACTAAAATTTTCTGCACTATGTAAATCACTTTCAACAGGTTCTTTGGGAACCACTGTTCACTGTCATTGAAGATTGAATAGGACAATCAATACTAGTCCCTATCGAAGGACTAGGAGACCTATTTTCAATATGCACCAAAGTTAAGGCGGCACGTTCTGCTTCCTGCACCGTACAAACAAAACTGTCCGATGAGTAATTCTCATCACACCACAATAATCTTTGCGAAAGCATGATAAACCGAGACTAGTTTACCTGCCAGTGTTACACGTCTATTCATGCAACTACTGATGGAAACCTTACTTTCTTTGTCCAATGAATAGGCATTTTCACTTTTAGATGGAGGAAAAATATGTCATATCATGAACTTCACCTTTAAATTTCAATAATAACAAGACAGCACGTTGAGTTCTTTCATAAGTAATAATACATCTGTCTTTTAATACAGCATATTAAACTTTGGTAACTCATCTTGAACTGACATGACACTAAAATTAAAATACAACTTTCATAATGGGTTGAAGGTGGGTAAATATAATCTTTCTAATCACGTACAAAAAATCTGTCCTTTATGTGTAGTTCTTCACGTAGTTCCACTATTTTGTTTCCAATAGAAAACGAAGTCTATATTCAAAGTTAGCTTTAAATGATTAGATCCAGGGTGAGTATTTACATAACAATTAAATATATCATCAATATTCTTTGGATTTAATAATACTCGATAAACACTATCATTCAAAAACTGAAGTCTCTCAATAGTGTTCCACGAATTAAATATCCCATACACTCATGTTCCCTTTTATCGTTATTTCAAAATGCACAAGCAGAGCAAAGTAAAATGTCTTTAGTGTTCCAATTAGCAATTGATTTCAGTATACAAGATTGATCAACCCATTTTTATCAACGTCCACAGGAAGACTTTGCAGGTAAAGAAGATGGTAAGTTAGCAATTGTATTTTCACTGCCATTCTGTTCCATGGTTATAGCAAGGCTAAAGGTTTAAATTTCAACTAGGTCACTGAACGCCTGCATAAAGAACAAGATTCAACTTGTCTCCAACATAAAATAAGTGGAAAAGACACATGAATGAAATATCAGTCATGGTATATTCAAAACTTAAAAAAAAACTATGTGAAGATTAAAGATCAAGGTAGCTTAACGCAAATGGTAGGTATTGTTCACAATCTAATAAAGACTTAATTATTTACATATTTCGTGTAATACCTTTTATAACTTTACATATTCAAAGTTCTTAAAAGTAAAGTTAAATTTATTTCATCCATTCTGAGTAAAAGTAAATTTCGAGGAAATGCATAAAAATTGAACATTATCAAAATGTATATAATTTCAAAGATAAACATTATAAATATGAAAAATCTCAATATTCATTATCAATCTACATGTGCCTCTCCTCATAATCTGGTTCTGCAATAACGTCGTTCTCAATTAATTTTGTCTTTATCTCATCCAATCTGAGCAAAAGTAAATTTCGAAGAAAATATTAAAAAATTTCAACACTATAAAATGTACGTTTCGAAAGATAGACATGGTAAATATGAAAAAAATCACAGCATCCATTGTCAGTCTATATGTGCGTCTTCTCAAGAACCTTTCCTCATCTATAGATAGTCTAACACAACGATTCTCTGGCGATTCCTTACATTATAATAACATTCAACACACAATAAGGGACAATTGTTTTTATATTTCCAATTTTCAATAGCTTCTAAAATACACTGATCATCAATCGTAGCAAAACAATTCGCATAAATTTTCAATTTCACTAGAACACATAGTGGTAGAACTCCACTGTTCTGTACAACACTTTCAGTTTCCTCAGCGCTAGAAGGATAATATCCTTCATCGCTATCTGAATTAAATTCTACCTCTAAACTTGAGATAGATGCATTGCGGTAAATGCTATAAGTATACATTCTCCGCCGATGGTTTATCCCCTTCATCCGCACTTTGATATTCGTAAAACTTCATGATACTTTTACTAGTGTTTACTATCATAGCCACAGCACAACTGTGCACAAAAATTTTAAAAGTAAATGAACTTTACACGTCATGGCCTATTTTGTAAGTAACAAGATTCAACTGATTCCCTAAGCAGCTGCTATCATCAGTGAAAATTGACTCAAGCTTCCTGTGCTATAACTTCGAACGTTGTATCATTGTTTGTTGGTATAGACAAAGCAGTCTGCATTCTGCGGGATTTTCTCTTTTCGCAGCGAGAAAGACGAATCGTTTGACGCTGCAGTGGAACAAAAGCGACTATCAGGACTAAAAAGAGAAGCCGTGAGGCTGTGTTTAGGTTATAGACGACCGGAAAGAACTTTCCGCTTATGCTTGGACGTATCCACACACATATTTTTAGTACCCACTCACTTCTTCTGTGAATCCTTGTGTATCCTCTTAGTGAAATCATCGAGAATCGCACCGTAATTGTGCAGGACTTGAATTATGTAATTCTTAATCATACGATGATGAGAGGACCAATCAGAAGCTATAGAAGTTCCTAGAAGGAATAAAGTGGTAGGCCGGGAAAAAACGACAGGCACCGTCAGTGGAAGCATGAGCTGTGGAAATCAATAGGTGAAAAGTTGTCTTAGGCAGGACATGTAGAAAAGACTTTGTCGTCAAACTACAAATTATTTTGAGTGAACTAGTATTTGAGTAACTTTGTTCGTCGTGTTTCACAGAATTGTTGTAGTATGTCTCACAGTCCATAATGTCAGACATGGGTTAAGTGTAGTAACACTTTAACTCATCAAATTTCGTTCAAATGTACCAAAATCAGTTTGTAAGTCGTAATCAAAAAAGGCAAAGATAAACTATTTTAACTTCACCTTATCTTTACCTTAATAAGTAACTCAGCTGATATTTTTATTGTCTGCAAACCACTAATGATCGGACTTATTCAACGTTTGTAACATTGAAGCTGTTAGTGACTATAGTTATAGGAATTACACGTACATTCGTCCAGTTACCATCGAAATTTATAAGTGCATAGTTGTAACAAAAAGAAAAGTGTTGTGACATATGGCATATAAGGATCGTGCCTATCGTCGATGTCTTTCGTGTGTAAATCATAACTTCTACATCCCTACTGTATTTCATCATATTCGTTCTCAAGAAGACATCTATCTGGCCGGACTTCACCAGGACTTCAAGGAAAGCGGCAACTACGAATCTACTGTCGTTGCAACCACGTTACATCCGCGAATTCGGTATTGCATCCATATTCGTACTGACAGCAGCTGCAGTAAGGTAACAAAGATAATTTTTGTATACTGTCGCAGGCCTGATACCTTCTTTTGAGTAATTTCTCAGAAAAAGTACTTCTTAAAAATTTTGTCAGTTTAAATTTTCAAGTAGTAATTTTGGACACACTTTCTAAAAAAGATAATATTTTATTAATAATTTTCTTGTTGCATTGTTTATTGTAAGAATAATACTTTCTATTAAAATATCCTTTGCTTGTTGTGATAACTTCAATCTTTTTGGTAACAACAAATTTGTTTAATTGTTTTCATTTCTTTCAAAATTCCAGTAATCACTAAACTTAGTGCTAAGTCATTTGCATGGACTAATACATTAATATTACAGAAGCGTAGAGACCTTCAAACGGAGCCGAAATAAAAGACGAACGCATACAAGGACCTTTGCTTAGTTGCAATCTCTGCGCCTGAACTGAGACTTCGCCACTCTGGACCCAGATAGTTCTGTGGAAGATCTATTGTGGATCGAACTAACGGCAGGTGTCTTTCGATACTGTTGGTCGCAGTTACATTGCGGTTCGCCGTCGTGTCCCTGATACCATTATTCCAAGGTAGTATCGTTAAACATTTCATGTTGCCGTGGTCACCCGGGATAAAGACTGTATGTTTGTAACATTTTGCCTATTCATTTTATGTTGTTGTTTATCGGAACTTGTTTCTTGTATCGAATTGTTGAGTACTAAGAAGAGATCTACGCTCCTTATACGTGTGTTGTACGTGGTTTAAATAGTTGGATAGGAAGTGTATAATGTGTTAGAAATATGTGTATTTCACAGGTGAAGCCAATAAAGAAGACCATATTTTTAATTATTATTGCCTTTCAGGAAGTTAGAATTTGTATTTACAGCTATGCAGCATGTGTGAATGATATCGAGAAATTAGAGAATCGCTATTTATTTATTTTTATTTCGGGAAATTAGAATCACCCAATTTGTTTTGAAATTGACAAGATATTTCGTGTTAGAATTTGTTACTGTTAATTAAGTCACTTAAGTATGGTGCCTGTAGAAAGTTTAGAGAGCGCAAATCTTCCTGCAGAAGAAGTAGACAACGAAAGTCAGGATTCTCACGTTATCAAGGCGGTCACAGGATTGATTGAGCAGCAATTGAATACAATGACGAAGAATTTAGAAGAATACCAAAAGCATAAAAGTGTCCCAGTCAATCAAGTAGAATACAAAAAAAATAGAGCTGAGCTCCACAAGGCGGAAATGTTAAAAGCTCGCAAGATAACGTTACTCATACAGTGCAGGAAATCGATATTAAAATAGAAAGAAAAATTGAAGAAAATGACAATAAGCAGAATACACGGCTACAAGAAATAGCGGATCAATGTAAACATAACCTGCAAGAATTTTTAGAATGGTTCGATATTAAAGTCTCATCGTTAGAGGGAAAAATAGAAAATATGATTCAACGATTTGAAGGTCATGCGCAGCAAATTGAAACAGAAGTCAATGATTTGAGTTTGCAGGTTGGCACCATTCAAAGTGAGATACTTAAAAACAAAACGACAGTACAGTCCGTAGAAAGAGTAACTCAAATTAATTCTCAAAGTATAGAAGCATAGGAGAACTGTGTTAGGGATATAGAAGTTCTCGCAGGATCTCATGAAAAAACTCTCAACAGTGTTCTGCCAGCAATTAATGACAACACCGCGACACTCATCAGTCATGACAGGTTGAAAACTTTAGAGTTACATCGCAGAGAAGCGATCGTAAAACTAGATGAATTCTCCTAAGACCTCAGACCATACGAAAGTAGGCCATAGTGAAGAAGAGGTAAAATCCTTCGGGAAGAAATTTAAAAAAGTATAGTTGTCGTGCTGTAGAAGAAAAGCGTATATTACGAGAAAAGGTGTTTGATCAGTTAGCTAAAAGGTTAGTGGACGTAGGAGAGAGCGTCTATGTTGAGGATGAACAACGTTCACAGAAATCATCTACACCGTCTGTACACTCAAGCTTGCATGAAGAAGAAAAAATCAATACTCGGCGGCAAGATGACATCTCTCGGAGAGGACACTTACCTCAATGGAGCAGGGATTCCCGGATTCCCAGTATGAACAGTAAACAGAAGCTCAGGCCAAATGAAGATAAATGTTATTATCGTGATCAAAAAGACAACTCAACAGAGGGAGACACCAACTCAAATTACAGTGACAACAAAAGACGGAAGCCACGTCGTCACAGAAATCCTCCCAACAGAAGTACTAGGATCACAATATCGGAATTAAAAGCGTTCACAGGGTTTGAGGTCACATCTAGTATAACAGCGCTAACGTTTTTAAGAATGTTTGATGCTGAAGTCAAACTGGCCAGGATTTTCAGTCATCAGTGGTTGGAAGTAATACAATTTCTGATGTGTAATGAAGCAAAAAGCTGGATGGACATACACAGTCATTGTTTCCAGTCTTATGAAGAATTGAAATCAGAATTCTTAGCGAAATTCCATAATAAGACATTTTTGTCCAACAGGTTGATCCGGCTACAAACTGAATTGTACGAACTGAAAAAACATAATGCCTAACAACGCTTTTAAGTGACGTAGGATGGAAGTTTTCAGATCTATCTACGAGTGTCCTGAAGAAGAAATTATTCGATATGTCGACATATGCAGTTTATATCCATATATCATGAAAAAGAGACCTCTCGCTATTGGTAAGCCTACCATTTATCGAGGGAAAGCTTGTCCTGATCCCAAACAAATTCATGGAGTTGTTTCTGCAAAGTTCTTCCTCCTCGAGATCTTGCTATGCCTTTGCTTCCATATAATGCGAATGGACGCCTCGTATTCGGAACTGTCGTACCGACGCTGATTCACCGGCACATCTTGCACCCCTGAATTGGATGAGAGTATGGAGAAAAGGTATACTGTTCTTAATACTTATGAAATTTACGAGTTTAAAATGAAAGATGGGTTATTTGAAGATTATGTTAATAACTTCTTGCAGATGAAACAGGAAGCTTCTGGTTTTCCATCTCAGTGTACTAGTGAGGAGGAAAAACAGAAGTTTATTGAGGAGTATGCTGAGCATGAAGGTATACAAATCAATTCTGATAGCATTAGTAAAACCCCTGGTTTGCGCTACAGACTAGGATAGTTAATAATTCTAAGTCGTTCTTGGATATTCTCCGAACACCTCATTTAGAAATACAAAATGTAGTTCTGATCGGAGAAAATGCCTTGCTGGTAACATACAGGGATTTAGGAAATGTTAATACTCCTAATTCCTTTTCCAATGATATTTAGTCAACCTTTTTTTCTTCATTGGCTATATTAAAATTATAAGTTGTATTGGAAAAAGTGGGAATAGAAAATGCTATAGACTCAGATGCAGATTCTATCTTCCACAGACAAAAGAGAAATCAAATTGCTTCCTATAGGGAACTACTTATAAGATTTAACTAATGAACTCAAAGAAGGGTGGGAGATCCTATTTTCATTGGGTTAGGGTTTAAATTATTCGTATAACGAAAGGGAAATTCAGACTGGAAATATT
>JAGDQP010047458.1:0-15023 GCA_022664845.1 Lepisma saccharinum
TTATATCTGGCTCAGATGATATTGCCTCGCATATATTAAAAATATATATATTTCAGAGTTCGAACGTCGAAAGCATAATTCACACAGAACATTTTCAAATCTTTGTCATTTGTGCCGGATAAATGTATTTGTTTGAATTTGTGATTTTGTATTAGCTAATGACCATTGATGTCGTCTGACATGAATTTTCTTTATTAGATTATTGCTTTATTATTTCCCCCTAACATCGAACAAATGTAACCTTGGCCACATTTCTCTTTAGTTGGATGTTTTCTCTATTAGTTAAATAACAAAGTTTAGTTTTGGTTTTCTAACTAATTGCGTGAATTCATTTCGTACGACACGATATGTTCCGAATTGGCTCTTTTATATCTTTGTTGTTTCTGTTGCGAGCCTTTATGTACTTCCTGTAGGCATAGTCGCTGCCATACATAAGACACAGAATCCTCCAGCAAGCGGAGCGATTTATGTAGTCTTTGATTCTTGATTGGATAATGACTATGGCAATTAATGGTTGTTTACCAACCATCGCGTTTCCTACTCAAGAACAATGTAGACTTTGTCATTTAACTTCAGTATCTACGTTAGGATACCATTATCAGCATTATGATAATCTCTGTCGGCTTCTTCATTAACATTTTGTAAAAAACTTTTGAAAATTTTTCTACGCAACAAGACCAGTTAGACGAAATTTATACAGGAGTTTAACAATCTGTGTAATGGAAGAAATTTATCCGTACTGTCAATACTTTCAAGAGGTACTCTGTTGGCAAAATTTTGTATTGTGTCAAAAATAAGACACTTTAATGTACCAGAAAATTAATCTTCTCTACCTCAGAATAATTCCAAATGTTATCATCATTTTCACACAGATAAACTCTGAAACTAAGCAGGGCTCAAATTGTGAGTTTACTTGTGAATAAACATTTATCTGCAACCTACCCCGATGCGAAATAAATGTTGATAAAGGTAATCACACGGACAATTGAAATATTCTTGTAGAAAGACCTCGTAGTAATAAAAACAGAGCGGCCGTAGTTGGTGGTAGAG
This sequence comes from Lepisma saccharinum, assembly GCA_022664845.1. NCBI lineage: Eukaryota > Metazoa > Arthropoda > Insecta > Zygentoma > Lepismatidae > Lepisma > Lepisma saccharinum. The sequence goes on from JAGDQP010047458.1 coordinate 1,051, forward strand.
CGTTGGCTTAGCATTCTGGGTTCAATCCCAACTGCTGACCATCATGACTGAAGTTCTTCCTTGGTTCCCCCCCCCCCCCCCCACAGTCATACCAGGCAAATGTCAGGCACTCATACCAGGGTTATTGAGAAATTTAATAGATCGTATTGCAACACACATAAGAGCTATTAATTCAGTCTGTACCATTGTTTCAACCTAACTTCACCACAGAGATACTTGATGGAAACATTTAATATCACTATCTGGATATAAGTTTTACTCATCTGCCTTACATTTTTTAAGCTTTTGTTGATCAATTTTGTATTTTTTTGTTTATATTGTTATGTTCAATTTTTCATTTATCCTGGATTTACTAACACAAGAAAAAATAAAATAAATTTATATAAAATTTATTAATTCATATATTATTGGTAATATGTTAATAAAAATCTACAAAATATTTTATCCTATAACACTGTTGACAAAGTCAATGAAGTAGGCTACATCAGTATATACTCCAGGATATCCTGGTTCAGCACATCCATTGCCCCATGACACAACACCAACAAGAACACCGTCTTCGGTAAGAGGACCGCCACTGTCACCCTGTAACGATAATATTACAAATATTTATAGTTGTAATTCTGTAATCTTTTAAATATTTTATAGCATTCTTAAAATTCATAAAACATGAAATATTTAGAATAATAACCACAAACACATGAAGATATTTGATACAAAATTCAAAGTAATAATTATTTGAAGGAACTTGAAGGAAATAGAAAGGTTTGTTTGTCAATGGAGAGAATACTGAAGTTTATTTTTGACTGAGCTTTTTGAGAGTTTTCTCGGTTTCACCAGGCGAATACCAGGCTAGACTTCGTGCCTTTAACTTTCGTTTCACCGGGAGAGTAAACTAATACATTAATGAAATAACTGTGAAAAATCTTGTTTTCTTATTGCTTGGGTTTAATTCCCGTCTGGGGCTATTTTCATTTTAGTACTTAAGATATATTTGTATGTCAAAACTGAGTGACACTTTAATAATAATCCTAAGGAACAGTCAATTCAATCTTTTACGTTATCAACGTCTTAAAACATAATCCGGCATATACGGATATTGTAATACAAATGTCACTACGCAGAATGGCAATAAAGGAATTAACGAAGCTTGGAAACGCTGGTAAGACCTTGCAGTGTAGCATGATCACTAGAAGCATATATTTTGATTTACTATAACTATAAAAACTTACATTATTTTTGTATTATATTCGTGGTGACACAGGATACAGATTAAACATAGTCATTAACAAATTATTACTACGATATATTATTAATATGGTCCTCAACATATAACATCAAATTAAGTTTACCTTTCTTGGATATTGGTTAATTTGGTTAAGTGAACCTTCAAAGTAGTAATGGAAAACGACCTTTGTTTTTCTTTCGATGCAACTGATAACTAATGTTGAAACAGAAGTTACGATTCATTGACTAATGGAGAACTGAGACTGAACAATCAAATAACAAAATATTGAGAGATTTTTATGATATTCGTATAAGCACAGAGGTAAGGAAGTGGGAAAGAGAAACGATTGAAGACATGAGAATTTCTGTATACCAAAAATTTAAAACGGATACAGCTTAATGCATACCAAACATAAACCATCTGGGAATAATATGAGTTATGACATGTTAAGCAAGTTTCGCATGGAAGAGTGCTGAGAAAGAGTTCTCACCAACTGAAGTATTAATAGTGAAGAAATAAACAAAGGAATCAGTAAATATAACTGCCGTCTAAAGTGCTAAGTTGTCATACAATGGAACAGAAAACATCAATATCGTCTCAGATGTAAAATTGATATCAGAAGAAAGTAAAAATGGTTGATTAGAATAACTTTCACTGGTGCAATGATTGTCTTGTGAATTAAATCTAAACAACAACTGCATGCAAAGTAAAGAGGAAACTAAGGTGTTGTTGGACAAAGGAATGCTTACGATTGACAAGATATGACGTAAACAAAGAACTTGAAAAAGTAAAATAGAAAACCCGTCTCAAATGATGAATTAAGAATATCTGGAGAAACACTAGTTATTTATTGAAATGAAGTTGTGATTGTGACTTGTAATAACCTCACTGTTTTCAAATCCAAAACATTCATTCCATATGTTACAAGATAAGCATTCCCCGCGTCCGGAATAGAGGACAAAGCATTTTGTCTTTTTCAAACAAAAACTCCATAATGCATTTTACAAAAAAAAATATAGGAGCAATAGTAATATAATCGTTTAAAATAAATGTGGGAGAAATTGTTATCTTACTTGGCAAGAGTCCTTTCCACCTTGAGGAACACCAGCGCATATCTGACCAGCAGGAACTCCACCAAATTCGGAATAATCATCATCGCATTCGTCAGCACTCACGATAGGAACTTGGACTTGCAACAGGTCATCAGAGCTACTTCCGCCTTCCTTTAATGAGATAAAAATCATTAAATGATATTCAGAAAAAGATTAAGTGAATTTTTCTCTGTTCACATTAAGAGAACTTAAGTGCTTAATGGAATATGATGTTACCGTTAGGTTACATCTTCCGTTAATACAATATATTCATATCTGTGTGGAGTACAGTATTGAATCTAGAAATAAAAGTACCCAGATTAAACCTTGGAAATTCACTTGTTGCATTCAATTGCTTCTCGATTACAAACTAAATTATGATAGGAGAATTTTTAAATTTTCAATAAATAATACTATGATATGTATTTCATCTTGGATTTGGTGTCGAAATTTAATATCCAGTAGAAGCACTGTAGAACAACAGACGAAAATAATCAATCTCCATGTGAATTGAAGCTTTTTTATTTTATTGTTATTTCTGATGGTTACTGTGACCTCTTTAGTTTCATCATCTGAAACTATATTTGGGAACCTACTCACTACGAATAAAAGACTCAAACCTTCCAATAAATCAAATTTACCAAATGTAGTGAGTATTAGCATTACCTTTGGCTAAGTTCCACGAAGCTTGGTTTTACATTAATGAATTACATAGTATTTCAAGTAAAACAAATAATTATCACTACCACAATTTCAATAAAAGTTAATAATTATGTTGTGAGATATTCTTACTTTCGACAAGTGTTTTAAAGATATTACAAGGAATTAATTATCTTAGTAAAATAATTTTCTATATAATAGATTCATTTAAAACACAATCTTTCTGGTCCGATATTTCTCATCATTTTCAGTTTGTTGCTATTGTCATGCAAAATCCACTGGCGCAATAAATAGTATGAAATGGCATGCGTTTTACAGCGTTTCCTAGTTAAATATTGCTATATGTTGGCAAAAAATATCACACGGAGAGTGGAAATGCGTAAAATCTAATATTAAATTATCGGAAAACTTTATGACTAATATGTTGAAATCACTAAATGTTCTTGTAGATAATCATAGCATGAACTTTACATGTCTTAACGGTTTCGCAGAAACTCCCAGACGTGTCAAGAAACAATGGTGGACTTCAATTGAGACTAATAAAATACCTGAGAACATAGCGAATGATTTAAAATAGTAATTTTAACTTCGGATTACTTTCTATCGGCAGACATATTGTATGAAATAGTGATAATTAGAAATTTCATGATACACGATCAGTCAATTCTAAAGCCCAATCTTGATATTTATGTTTTATTATTGAAGCAATGGGAACGTTTTTTGACAATAGAAAGCCTTGACAGTCAGTTGCATGAAACTCACATATACTGAACTTAAATCTTATATAATGAAATTATTCTCACATACTATCCTGATATAGGAATTAGAACAGGAAATCTTACCGATGTAGCACCCCATCCAGTAATTGTCACCTCAGAGCCAGCGGGGACTTCTTGTCCAGCTGAAGGAAGTTCAGCTGGTTGAAGGTCATTGTTTAAAGTGAATGGCGTTCGGAGCTGAAATAAGCAAAGGAAAGGAAAGTTTAGAGGTTATTACATCAAGATTTGCATGAAAAGACATCTGGTTACTTTCTTATTATAAAAGTCAAATTAAAAGCCTTCTTGTTATAATGATCTAGCATATGTTTCCAAGGATAAGTGGGATTCATTGTTCTTAACGATCGGCAAATGAAAGTGTACATGAGAAATCATGAAGGACACGCAACTAAAAATAAACATTTTAATCCTTACATATTTTATAACACAAGTTTCTTATATTTAAGATCATAGTAAACATTCTCTTTTGTCATATTGAATTTTATTCCATAGAATATTTAGTAAAAACGAGATGTCACAATAACAACACGTGTTTATAACTAGATTATACTATTTACTTATGAATCGATTTGGCTCAGGCAGTAGCCGCTTCTGACTACAAATTCAGCGGCCCGAATTCAAATCCCGGCCAGGACGCTGGTGATTTTTCTCGCAATGTTCCCATGCCCGGTGCTTTGAGCTGCACTCAGCCTCCTATCAAATTGAGTACCAGAGTGTTCTTGGTATTCTTGGCACCTTGGGAAGGTAAAGGCGGTCGAGCGTGGGCTGACCACCCCACCTCACTTCGTATCGTAACTCCAAAATATGTGGAGCGCTACCTTTACATACTTCATGCGGCACTCACGCCGCTTGCGTATCATACAGGGGATAGCTTTACCTCTTTTTACCTTTATACTATTTACTTCATGTGAGGTAATCTCTAAAGTTAAATCCCTCGAAAACCGTAAAAAAGGCCGATAATCCGAAGTTAGTGTCAGATTTAAGGACAAACATCCAACGCAAGTAAAAAATCGTCAAGAAATTTAAAGATTTTATTTATAACGAAAACTACATGCAAATTTACTTACTCTGTATACAGCAATGTCGTTGATTGGGATGCCACTGGATAAAGTATCGTAGTCTGGGTGAACTGTAATCTCTGCAACATCACTGGATTGACCGTTTTCATTTAAATTGGTGATTCCAGCCACAACGGTGTACCAAGAAGTTGGGTAGCTATTAAGAAAATTGAATTCCGCTTAATTTTAATTTAATGTTCATCACATTTCTTCATAATTAATATTTACCAGCACATGTTTAAAAGCATGGAATGTACTAAACTTTATATGGTTTATTTCTTTAAATTTAAATAAAACAAACTGACAACGATATCACACCTAATTTTATTTTAAAAACACACAGCCAGTGTAACGGTTTCAATGTTCTAACAACATCTTCCTCAGACGACACATTAATACACACTAACTATTCATAGAACGTACCAGAAGGTTCAGAGATCCGTTCTACGTCATCTGCCAATCACGTCCGTTCACTTTCTAAAACTAAACAAATTGCAACCAATCACAGTCCTTCTCTCACAGGCCACAACCCCTAGTCAACTAAACTTGTAACAGGAAACAACAAACAAGGAAAATAATCGAGGAACAAAAAATATATTAGATAAAAAAATGCGTAATAAATAAATAATTAAATAAACATATAAAATAAATAAATAAATAGGTCAAAAATATAATAAATAAATATTAAATAAATAAATAATAATGCAAAGGAAGCTTAAAAATTATTGAATATAAATAAATAATAAAGAGTTAAAGGGTGCGTGGGACTATCGAATAGTCTTTATTTACTGGAAGACTTTCTCCGCTCTTCTCTTCCCACTATGTCTTTCCATTCGTCATTTTTGCTCAATCCACCATTCCAGTTCATCACTTTTTCTCCAGTTTCCCTCATTCTCCTCGCTTATTTCCACTTCGTAACGAAAGTCCTTTCCTCTTGTTCCAGTAACTCCGCCCCTTCTCAGTCTATATCATGCGTCTCTTCCTGTACATATTTGTAAATAGCATTTCTGTCTGTTTTCAATCTAACGTCATCCCTGTGTTGTTTAAGCTTTTCCTTAAATTGTGTAACTACACACATTCCATCATAAGAAAAAGTATAATTTTCTGAATGGTTTCTTACCACCTACGAAGAAATAGGCTACTCTAGTATTAATACAACATCATGTACGATTTGTTAAGAAATATGTATAACAACAATCATTAGATATAAGGTTCAGTCAATTTTTTTTTTCGAGATTTTTACATCCCTAGTAATTTAGGTTAATAATTTAATTTAAGGCAAACATGAGTCTATAGATGGATACTCTACATACATTGAAAATATCTAAATGGATCCAATACCACGGGTATTTTTATTGTGAAATAAATCGCTAATATGTTGAAAGTAATACCAAAGTGGAAACCTATGCTTTATGAATTAATTTCTGGTACCTTGATACTGAGTAAAGGCGAGAAAATACAAATCATACAAAACATAGCATATTAACCTACTTATTTTTCATTTTTACAGATTGAGTCTAAAGAAGAAACTTACTCAGAACAATGCCCAGCGGTAATTACATAATTTTCACTAATAACCGTTCCTCCACATATATGACTGCCGAGAACTTGAATTGAAGCCTGTAATAAACCATATAATATAATTAAGTAGTGATACTTATTAAGTAGTGGTTTCAAAACAAATCATCAAATTGAAATTATAGAGTAATTGTGGAATTGCAGTAAGTTCAACGTAATGTGTTTGTATAAAACAAAAATCTATCATAATTTAAAACTTTTCCTTGGAATCGTATTTTGGTCACTCTATAGAACTTACAGGAGAGCGTTTCAATACCTCATAAAGAAAAAAGCGTAAACCTGCAAGGGGAATAAAGATTTGCTTGTAATAGACAGAATACAGTATACATACTATCTTCTTTCATGATAATTTATTAAGAAGATCCTTCAGAGAGTATACAGATGGCAATCTAATCTCTTATCACAACACAATTACAAACATATGATTATGAAATACGTCAGTTTAGTAGATATCGTTAAATTTCACAAATGCGTTCCCACCTCCTGGTATGGGTGGAGTTATATTTTCTAAGTGGAACACTGCATTGCTATGAGTTATGACCAACAGTGTTTTCCCTGAAAGTGGTATTCTGACTTAAACCTTCTCCAATAATAGTGATATGAGGGTACTATTAGGGCATACATTTTGTCGGAAAAGAAACACCTTTCGATTTTATACCAGGCGTAGCAAACAAAATATTTCAAACGTTGCCCCGTCCATGGAGAAATACAAACATTTAAGAACGCAGATTTATAAGAGTGTAGATTTATTGAACTGAAACTGAAGAGTATTTAAGATGATTCAACTTGGAAAATTTAACCTTTCGGTAGGCATGTGGTGCACTGTGTCCAATGAAATTTTAGTTGTACATTTCCATTAGTTTTAAATAGTTTATTTTTCTTCCTAAGAATGTTTAATGATAATAAGAGTTTGCATTTACAGATGACGTAAATGCAGTGTAGTAGGAAAATCGAACCCATTAACAATAAAGGATCTTGTGTATAGTTCCCACCCCTTGTGGTCTAGGTGGAAACGTTCCGGACTTTGAATTAGCATCGGGTAGGGACGTGGGTTCGAACAACATGACCAACTATCCTGACTGACGTTTTCCAGGGTTCTCAGTTTCACCAGGCGAATGCCGAGATAGTACCTTAAATAAACCCCTAGCCACTTCCTTCTACATCATATCCCCTAACTTATCCCTACCAGAGACAAGGACGCCTAAAGGCCATAATGAATTCAATTCAATTCTTGCCTCCAGCGAACGACTTTAGAAGCAGCAAAAATTTAACTCGCCCGAGCTGGGTACTACTAGCTTTTAGATCTCAATATAGTGTTTCTTCTACGATTATTTAATGCATCTAAAAATGGGATATATATTTTTATATTACAGTCAAGAAAATACAATGTACAGAAAAAGTCAATCTGAATGAAAGAGAAAATTGAATTGTTCAATAATTGTTGGTATTGCTGTTATTGTTATTATCTTCTTATTCTATTTTCGTTCTAAATGAAGTCTGATTCTTATGATGTTATACGAGTTGATGTGAGTTCTTTCGAAACAGTCACAATGTTCAATGAAAGCGGATAATTTCTTAAATGCTTTCATCATGCAAGACACTAACGAAGTAATTTGCTTTCACGACCGGTGCGTGGCGCACTCAGTGCGCGAGTAATTCACAGTTGAAGAATGCAATGGAAAATCAAACAACAGGAAAACAGCAGCTACAACCTCAAACCACAGTAGTAGACACTCCACTGGAAGAATAGATCAGAGGTCCAACACCGTGTCCTGTAGGGTACGAAGGTATTACGCGAAACTGTACGCGCACAGCAGAAGGTTGAAAGCTCAAGCACGTTTTGGTATTCATTTCTGAATCCTACGTTATTCTTATTTATCGGATTGATCCATTTTATTAACACACTGCAGCAACAGTTTTACATCCCTAATCTAATAATGATTTAAGAAATGGATGAAAAACTAACCAGGAAAACATACTATCCAGGTAAAACAGGAATCCCTCCTACAATTCTTCCACTCGGGAAGAAGTTCTTTTTACATGCAGACTGAGTGCAGCCAGCAGAAAAAAAACATATGTATTTAGGAATGATAAACTACAGGGCCAAATGCATGATATTTGTATAATAATATCTACCTATTTATGTTTTAGGGACGTCATTGAAGTTATATTTGCATTACTATAAAGAGACTAGTTTGCAATAGAAACTAGTTTTTTTTTTTACTGAAATCCTTGATGATGTAATGAATTTGTACTTCATGAGTATCAGAAATCAGGAAGATGGCTCGTTTGAGTTTTACCTTGTAGCTGTCACAAGATGATTTTAATCGCTTTGAATGCAATTTCATGATCTTTTAAGTATATTTCAGAGTACCTACACGGAGTACAAGATCCAAACACTATTTTGCTCTTCCACACCCAAAAATATCACTAATAAAGAGATCCCTCCCTATTTTATAGTTTACCCTTCCAATTCAATGAACTGGCTAGTGAACTGGACATCACTACCAGTTACAATGCGTATTTGAGGATGATTACTGAACGACTGAATGTATAGTTTAAGTTTCATTTACGGTAGCTCTGCATTGCTTCTAATATCTCGTTTATTGTTATTTCTTTTCTTTGTTGCGTGTTGTTATTTTGTTTTATTTGTTGCGCATTGTTATTGTGTTCAATGTAAAATGGCCTGAGCTGTATTTGGATAGTTAATAAATAAATAAAAGTATTGCCCAACTCTCTGTTTCACTGCTATATTCTAGATAGTTCTGTTATTAATCATAATTTACTATGGAACGTAACTCCGTCACTAAAGCATTATCCGTAAATTGAAAACATTATAAAGAATGTATCCCTTAATATTCTAATTTACTATATTTAAACATAATACAGAGCGTCGTCCCTAATACAGAGTCCTAACTTAAGACAATCTCTGAGAACTGATATTACATAGGAAGGACAATTTATTCGAAGACAGGGGAAAATTTACCATTAAAATACAGTTGTCACTTTCTTTATTGCGACAGAAAAAGGGTTTAGAATCCTGCATTTGAATTTGTGATGGAACTTGAAAGAAACACAGCTGTCGAATGCATCATGCTTTCATAAAAAAAATACTTAAACCTTGGCTCTAAGCCGAGTGAAAATCCGTAGAATTCTTATTTCTGAAAGTCTAACAGAATAAATGTCTGCTAATTAATGGCTTAAAATACGTATATTACAAACACGTTCTTGAGGCTTGGACTTTTTCGTGTAATACTTTGTTTTAACCGACTAAATAATAATGTTTCTCCTTATCTTAATTATAATAATTCTATCGCCTATAGTTAAGAATGGCTCGTAAGAAGCAAAGTAATAAACAGCTGAAAGAATCTTGCCCGCAATGTGTTTAATCATATTGCATGAGGGGTATGAATAAGAATCTCGTGTCTTCGAACCGTTATTTGAACCATCATTTCCAATCTTAAATCCTTTAATATTTAAACACTATCCATAAACTAACTCTGACCGCATCTGTAGAATTCAATAGCTGAAGATCTCGTTCGGAGAAGATGATAACGAACAGAATGTATAGGTCTATTTGGAGAAAACTGTTTTGTTTTTTTATTAACTTTGGCGTTAGAAATATAAAAGTTATATTTACGTATACAAATGTTATTCATGATCCGTCCCTTTACTTTAAAAAATTCTTGATAGAGCATAATAATATATAGCAAAACAAGCAGTTAAAGGAATTCTCTAAATGTATTGAGGCTTATCAGCATCTAATCTTGACTGCGTTTCCTCAATGTTAGAAGATAGACTCACCGAAAGCTGCTACAGCTAGACAGGCAACCAAAGTTAAACGAAGCATCTTGGTGAAGTATTCCTTACTGTGAAATTCTCAGCTAATATTCGTTAATATACTAATTCTTATCACACGCGACAGATAACAATAGAATCTGGGATTTCTCGAATAGATTTACTTAGATTATAAATAATAAGTTGTTATCATGTTTACTACTTTAATTTATAATTAAAAAAGGAAATTCAGAAGAAATGTATAAAAATTCACACGTTGGGGAAACACAACACTGTTATCAGTTGTAGTTCATCATGAATTTATCAGTATTCGCATTTAAGAGAAAACCCTAATTGTTACATCTTTGAAATATAGTTTTATTAGTAGAATAGCGATAATAAATCAGACATCAGAGCAGACTAGAGGACATTGTTCTTAGACAGTGCCTTCTAAATTCGTTTACGGGCATCAAACCTTCATGTACAAGTTCCAGCATTCACTATAAATTATTATCTAAATTAACAATCCAACTGAATTTCCTTTAACAACGATTATACCTGTTTGTTCTTGCGAAAATATATTAAGTTTATATGCTCTTGTTTCCAGAAAAAGATGTAATCAGCAAAACATTGACAGTGGTATTGAGGAATGCAGAACAAAACCATCATCAAAGGTAATTTGTCTTATGATAATTTTATGTAATCATAGCTAAATATCATGATTGGTGTTCTAATTGGAAGTACATCTGTGATGAAAAGGTCTCTAGACAAGGTAAACGGTTGATTTTTTGACACTTGTCTTTCCTGAATAAAGATGGGTCCTTCAGTTTTAAACTGATTCCGAATAATTGCCTTTAACTTGCTTCCCACCGGAAATTGAACTCGGTAGTTCGTGACTTTATATCGAAGGGCAATATCACCAATCTCCCGATGATTATAGTTTATGAGCTAATTGTTACTGCACGTGATCGGGGCTATAATTTGTGAGGCACCTGAGGACATTGACATTTGCACTCGAAGTATCTACAGCAGTAAGAGCATCAATTTTATCGTACGTAAATGAATATGTTAATGATTAGATACGCCGTATATCATAGTTCATCACGGACCCATTAGCCTTCAAACGCAAATGATTGTGTACAAGACATTCACAAGGTATTCAACAGTAGTGGTGGGGCGGACTTTGAGCATTCCTGATAAAACTGTCTCGAGTTTAGCTGGATTGCACACTATAACTTCTCATTTGTGAATATGATAAAAGGAATGACCAACTTAAGTGACTGAATACTATTGCCGTCAATGTTTTAGTCGAACTGCAACATGTAACAGAGGGTCCGTAATTCGATGATACACGCAACCGATTTAAGCACAATGGCATTGAGTCACTTGTCTGAATTGGTAGTGTAATTTTCTCACTGCATCGTCTACAATTTAAGAGAGTGTTTAAGGAAGTCTAAGATTTAGTTGTTTCTGCCTCAAATGAAGTAGTCAACTTAAGGCCCTACAGTATTATAGGCTGGATAAAATCTCCATAAAAAATATGTTTCTTACTGTTTTATATACTAAGGTTCGAATTTTCTACTCTATCAGAAGGTGAAAGACACTTCAAGTGTAGTACTCCAACTTAGAAGGAACACTTTCCATGAGAGGGGGCACGATTTTGTTGAATCTTTATGTACAAGTATAGTACCTAAGAACCTACACAACCAAAATTATAGTTACAACAGTCAACAAACAAAGACAGGGTATCCTAATAAATATCAACTATAGAATGCAAGTAAATTAAATACAATGTGACGATAAACTGCTTTCCTTTACAAGGTAGTAAAGATATCGAAATTAAATGTCTGCGAATGGATACTGGAGAGAATGCGCGAGAGCACACGACGTTCTCGGGAGAGTAACATTCCCAACTGGGAGTAAATGATTAATGAAAAAATATATAACCTGATTTTTCTGAGTTATATGTTAGTGAACTGTGAAAAATTTCAAAATGGGTATATATGAAAAAATAATCTAACCATGGGTGGATTTATGGGGGGCATTGCCCTCCAATCATTTCAGAATGACTTTAAATGATCCATTCTAAACGATAGCTTTTAAAGTATCCCCCCGAGTCACTCTCGTGCCCCCTCCCCGGTATTTCTCCTAAATCCGCCCGTGAATCCAACCTAACATAACGTAACTTGTAAATTTTGAAAATAAAAATGCAAAAGGAATTTCATAAGGGGAGCAATTCTTCATAAGTATACAGAAAAGTTTCCAAAACAGGTGAACACAACAATAATTGCTCTTGATGAAACCAGATCATTGCATGCAACTATTGCACTGCACAATTTCCTCTTGGACCCAAAACAAAATGTATTTATGGCTACGATTTCTCTTATGACTTATCCTGCTTTACACCAGGCATAAAGCTGTATTCTCTGAAATAGTAACATCCTTTCTCTGCAGTCACTTATCCACAGAGAGTCCGCAACAGAATGATTTCGGGAATCACAGCGTTAGGCCTGGCATAAAGCTGGATTATATGAGTCATCAGATAAATTCGTAGGCATCAATACATTTTGTTTTCGACCGAGAATAGAATCCTGTAATAAAACGGCTGGATGTAAAGTATCTGCTTTCACCAAGTACAGTGAGACTTGAGTTGACTTAAACATTTTTTCGTTGAAGAATATGTCCATAAGAAAGAACTATTTAACAGTGGCCACGCCGATTACGTTATAAATTTATTATTATTGTTGCTACATGTACAATTTTACTTATAACTAATGAAGAGCAGAGTAAGGTAACCTTGATAAACATCTCTTCCAACAGCCAGCCTGCACCAGCTTCCTTGTAACCATTTATTTTCCGTTCCATCACTTGTTTCAAATGAAAATGGTTTCTATTCACTAGCTTACCTCATTTCCCACGCTCTTGGTCAAACATGTTCTACGACAATTATACATTTCTTCGCGGACATTTAATTTCGATCTCTTTGCTAAATTGTAAATAAAATTGTATTGTATCACAATGAACTCGCGTATTTGATTTACTTCCTATCTATGGTTGATTATTTATAGGACATCCTGCTGTTATTTGTTAACCGTTGCAGCTATAACTTTGGCTCTCTAAGTTCTTTTATGTATTGTACAGGTACACCAAGTTCCTGACTCCCTCTCATAGGAAGTGTTCCTTCTTGGTACCTGAATATTTAATAAAATGTACATAAAAATTTGATGTTTTAAAACCAGAAGTACGAGCCACTATTTTCTTTCTTTCTCACCCACTGCAAAAGTCGAATAAGTTCTACGCCGTTAAATTATCGGTACTCACTACTTTGCCATTTGTTTCGAAACCCTCCATTTTACTGTTTTTCGCTTAATAAAGTTTAACATGTAAAAATACGGTGCTGGGATTAGTAATCTGTTGCTCTGATAGTAGGCCTTAATAACTATTTCAGTGAATGTAAGAAATCCTGTCCAAAGCGAACGTAGCTCAGTTGGTAGAGCGTTGGCTTCGTATTTGAGAGGTCCTTGGTTCCATATCATCTGCTAACTTTAATAACATAAATAAACTTAAGTGTAACAGTTTCAGAAGCACGCCACCTCCTTCTTCAGACTGCACTCTACAATATACAAAATTACTTAAGCAAATAAGAAAGTAGATCGCCTTTTACTTTCCATGCTCTCTCCTCGGGCGAGCCCACCTGCAATTTATCTGTCAAATTTGATCAGCCAAGAGATCAAAAACTACTTTTATCAGATAAATGCTGGAAATTCCTTCTTTTAAATAGTTTCTCACAAAAGCAAGACCCTCG
>JAGDQP010047459.1:0-11436 GCA_022664845.1 Lepisma saccharinum
ACAACGTGTTTCTTGTTACTTCAAATTATGAAAGTTAGCTGGTTGGATATTAGAACAATTTAGTGTGATTAACGAACAGAAGACAAAAGGTCTCTCTCTCTCTCTATGTTTAAACACAGATTTTGATATGTGTGTACATCCTCTCGCTTTTATATGTTGTTTTATTTAAGTTACTGGTGTTTTTACTAATTCTCACTCATCTCAGGGTACTCGTAACAACAATGGAATCCGTAGTGTGAACCTTCCACAAATAAAAGCGATGATATCCCTCGGGGAGTATTCTTTCGGGCAAGGATGGGTATTGGGTAAAGTAGCACCCAGAGCCTTAGTTTAAGTAAATCCTGACAAATCGAGCACACACTTCTGTTGAGGCTCTACGGTCGGTGGTGTGTGCTGTACTGCAGCAGTTTCTTTCCGTGCAAAATTTTTGACGTGCTCGGTTAGATTAGATCTGGTGACCGAGAAGACCATTTCACGTACCTGATATCTTCATTAATTGAATTCTTATTAACATCATAAACGAGCTGATGTGTTTCTAAGCACGAAACCTACAGTTTTTGTGTCTTGTGACGGTGTGCACTGTCATGGAGCAAAGATCCCATTTCGATATCTGATAGCAATTAATCCGCACCGGTATGTACCACTATTAGTTCAGATATGTTCATCCTACCGTTTCAAGGATGAATTTTTTTCCTGAGTATTTGCGGGGAGGCGCATTACACCGCATTTTAGTTCTACGTAAATTTCGTGTAAGCTGGCGAGGTAGGACTGTGGTAAAACATGCAACTGTTAATCTGGAAATGGAGGTTCGAATCTCGGTGGGGATTATTTTTTTTTATCGATCACCGTTGCTTAGTTGTTAGAGCGTTAGTCTCGCATTCGGAAGTTCTGGGTTTACGCTCAGTTGGCTGCCATTTTGACTTAGATCTTTCAAGGGTGTTTCTTCAATCATATCACGCTAAAAACAAGATGGTATCTTCAAACGATACACTAAATTCCTATGAGTGAAATTCCGCGTGAATAAAGCGGAAAGAGCGATAACTCTTTTAGAGCGGATTTTCATCGGAGAAAAGATGATAAACTTCCGCTCGAAAAAAGCTCGGATTTATGGCAGCTCTTTTTGATGGTAATGTAATCTATAAATTTTAATAAATGGGTAGATTGCAAATATTTGGATTTCATTTCTGCTAGTAATATGTTACTGCATTTCCTTTTAACTATTACGCTTGATTGCTTTTTCGTGAGCTCTGAAGGCAACGAGTTCCTCAACCGTGTTCCAGTTACAACAAAAGCCTTGCTGTACTGGCATGTTCTGTGTCTCGGTATAACTAAAAGGTGATCAAATCGTCTGCTTCTGTGTGTATCACAAGGGTGTTGAAAGAGATCTGATAGATATTGAGGACTACTTTTCATTACTGCCTTATGAACTTGATAGTCAATGTGAAGCAGTCTTCTTGCTTTCAAATCTAGCCAGTTCAATTTTAGTCTGTGTGCTGTTACATGGTCATATTTTCTGGCCCCGACAACGTACCGTATGCAAGAGTCGATCTGATAAATAAGTTGGCATATCATTGAAAAGAACGTCCCCGTAGTCGATAATGGGCATAATTAAGGTTTCAACAAGTAATTTTCTAATTTTTTTCAGGTGTGTATGCTTTTCAGGGCGTGCAATGTGAAATAAACTTACGTGAGAACGCCAGGACAATGTCTCGTCCATTCTAACTCCTAAGTTCTTAACATCTTCGCTAGCATTTATAGATTCCCCTTCTAATTTTAATTTAGGTCTATCTGTGTGCGGTAGTTTCGTGTTGTTGAAAATTATTTTCTTCAACGTTTTCTATCCAAAGCGAAATTTTCTTAAAAATTTCTAATATAATTTAATATCACGGCAATGAAAAGATAAATTCTAAGTAATAATCTAATGTTTACGTTAACGGCAAGAATATCTTTTTTATACTTACATGTAAAAAGTAATTAGAGGAACTGCTTTTCAGCACATTCTTCACAAAAGATTCTTATATTATTTGATAAACCTTACTCTTTTAACATGAAGAACAAATATGGAGATTAAGTATAGAAATTAATACAGCTCTGATACATAATTATGAAGAATAAGTACATATTAACATTGACAACGGTTGGAGTTATTCTCGTTTGACCCTGATTCGAAAGCTAAGGACCGCATAATTGCTCTAACCGTATTAATAGAAGAGTACTGAACTCAGCATTTGTGATTGAACTAATTAAGTTGAGAACAATTAAATAACTAATTAATGTCGTAATTTAGTTAGTACATAAGAGATGTGTAGGCAAGGACTTGTACCTGTAATATTTGTTACGTGATTTATTTCTCCATGTGTGGCGGAGTACATCAGAATTTGAATTTATTTCAAGAACTTTAGCCATCTCAGGTTCAGGCCGGGATAGGGTGGAGGACAACATGTTGGAAGATTGACAGTCAGGGCCTATTTTGTGGGTACCATCCCAGTATTTGTCTAGTATGACTGAGGGAAAACCTCATTCAAGATGATCGGCCGCTCGGATCGATCCCAGGACCTTCCGAATGCTCTACCACTGAGCCACGGCCGCTCGGTGCGGTATACATCATGGGATAGCTATGAAATATCATTGGTTTCAGGAAATCTGTGATTTGGAAAATATTCGTAGCCAGTATTGTAGATTAAGTACTTTTTCTTTAAGCAGAAAACGAGATAATATGCTTTCTTCTTTTCTTTTCTTTTCTTTTTTTTATCTTGCACAGGAACAAAAACGGAAATTGTTTCACACATCCGTGTATGACTCCGAGGTGCAGTTGAAGAAGCTATATATCCAAACATGCAAGAGACTTCCTGCTTACGGATGCAAGGTCTATCAAGTGAAAGAATTACTGCGAGGGAAGACCAAAAAGAAGGTAAGATAAAGCTTAGTGTGTCAAGCTTGCAAGAGTTCCAGGAACTATGGTAGAAACAAACTCCTTTAGAACAGAACCTATGAGCTCTTTAAAAAAAGGAAATTTATTCTCCAAAATTGATTTTATTTTAAATCGTTTTCTTTTTAATTCTTGATTTTGTTATTTTGCCGTACAATTACTCAAAAATCATTGGTTTATAACATCATCATAAGTGGTCCGGCTAAAGATCTTTCAAATAAATTTAACACTATACGTTGAGATCTTCAGCTGTTGTTGTTGTCGTGTTAGGGTATATTTTTCTTAATACTGTGAAAAAAGTCGATTCATCTTCATATTTTATTTTTCACTTCAACCATCCCTTGTGTCCCCCAGTATACAATCTACGTAGACAATGTCCTAAACAATTTTTGTTTTGCTTCAATAGTATCTCCAGTGGGAATAGTAGCCGAATAATGGAATAGTTGCTTAATATGAGTACTTGCTATTTGCCATTAGAGGCATTCTGTAGCCGAGCGATGACAACACGAATTTATAGCGCGAATGAACGAAGCTAATATGGTAGTTAAGACATTTCGTTATGTTTAATGATGCAATAAAATTACAAAAGATATAGCAGATGTTCATTTCTCTGTCCCATATTAGGGACCTGGGTGTCGTAATATGGTTATTCGTATTATTTAAGCTAGTTATTACTTTTTATATTGGGCTGAAACATATAATAGTGTGGTTGCTTAGAGGAAATATTAGCCAGAATCGTGACATGCTGGATTAAAGCGACAGATTTTGCATGGTTTTTCTATACCCTCAGTACAATCAATTTGTAGAGAGGTGCCCGATTTTCGAGTCCGCCATCTTGAAATACGACGCCACCTTTATTTTCTTCAAGGTTTTAGGACTTTTCTTCAAAAACCGCTGATTATCTCTCCAATGGAGAGTTTACAGCAAAAAGTTTCGAATACGTTTTATTTTAAATAAAATTTCCTACAATTTGAGTACAATACCGCCTTTGTAGTTTTCATAGTTCTCTAGATACAAGCTTTCAGAATTTTACTTTTTATAGGTTACTATATGGATCTATAATAACGGTAGTTTGTTGATCCGATCCTTACTGCCCTTTTCCTCTATGTCCACATCAAAAGCATCCTATAGTCCGTAAAGCATCTATTTTATTTTATTTATTTTCTTAACTTTTATTCCATCCATCTTAAGGGTTTTTTTACAGTTTTTTTATTGATCGACGTTTGTCTAATATTTTTAAATTAAATTACAAGAAAACAGAAAATTTGTGAGTTAAAATGATTCCCTGCAGTACATACTGCCACCTGTTGGCATCCCAGATAACTACGTTCTCTACCACATTGCTTTAGTAAGTGTTACAAATGTGGGTAAGAATAAAAGACCGTGTATGGTGTATTGGATAGAGTGGTGGATTGTTGGTCAGAAGACTCTAGTTCGATTCCCATCCATCTCACTTTTTTTAAAAAATAATATTTACATATACTTTTTTTATATAAATAATTGTTCCCTTTGACAGTCTTAATATTATTTTTTTATTTATTTCACTCATTGAAAACTGCAAAGACTACGCTCAACTACGTTGTTCCAATCAAGCATTACGTAGTTTAACAGTTAGGTAATAGATGGCACGGCAGTAATTATTTCTGAAGATTTATAACGACGTGCGAACTCTAGTAGAAAACAGGGTAGGTACTGACGTCACTTCAGGGAACATACACTTCTGTCGTAGTAAAAAAAACACAGAGTTTATTTGTCCAACGTTATTATTAATAAACAATAAAACACATTCAGCAAATGGCTACGTATTTCATGAACAAAACCTATGTATTGAACTTCGAATTTTAGTTTAATAAAAGATCAGTTTTTGTGAATCGTATTGACCCCAGGTTACGGAGTATGAACAATAAAAGAAGCGGACTGGCTCTCTTTTTCTTTATTCAACTTCCTTTCTAATTTTTTGTCAAATTTAATTAACTTTTTCTTTGAAAAGAGTAGGAAGTAGTTAATAGTAGTCGTTTCTTTGCAGAAATGTTTGTTCTTTACATAATAATATTTCGACGAGAAATCGAAATGAAAAATTGCTCTTTGTGGGTAAAGTGAAGTATTTAAAAAGACACTGGACAAAAAAAAGTAACCAGGAAACAGAAGAAAAAAAAGAAGTTTGCGCTAAACTCGTTCGATTTTTTTTTTTCCTGTTAAAATTTAGACACGACGTTTCCCCGTTGTGTTTCTCTGTTGTGCAGTTGAGCGGAGCCACTGTCGCTTTCCCAAAACGTCATCTGTGCATCATCGATAAAGTGAGCTTTAGTTAATCTGGCAACAAAAGAGGTTTAATTAATTCTTCTTTTGTGCGGTACACATGTCAATTTGAGTTTATTTTTAATTTTTTTTATTTGTATTTTTATTTCATTTTGCTCACTGCTTTTAGTTTTTTTTTTAGTTAAAAAAAACACACTCCAATTTCGTTTCTGTTCTTTCATTTGTTTTTTCTATTGAAATGGTGTGGGTAAGAATGTTGTGTAGGCGGAATCCCTATTCAAGCTGATTACATTTAAGTTCCGTATATGTACAGAAGGCTATTAGAGTATAACATAGGAAATAGCCCCCTCGCTCATTTGTAATGGCGAACTCAAGTGGGCTGATAAACTAGCTATTTTTGGTCGGATTCAAAAATGCAATTATTGAAATATATTGTTATATTGAAATGTCAAAACTTTCTTTTTATAGAAATAAAGCTTCAATCCATTTGCAACAGTGATTCATATTTAACCTGGGGCGCTAGTTTCTCTTAGTGTGTTTGTTGGAGCCGCGGGGGACGGGGACAGGAGAGATTCTCGAGGGATTACGGGCTTCCTAACTTCACCTATGCTATAACTTGATACAAATGTCCCTATCTTGTATTTTACCTTCCGGAAAATTCGTTATATTAGGGTTTTCCAACCTACAGGTCGCAAGATGTGTGCAGGGATGGATGCCGCTAATGGAGGTGAAAAAGGTAAAAGCTAATGAATTTTGAAGTAAGTGTTTTAGTTCCCTTGTTGTTGTTGTTTTTTTTTTGTCAATATTAAAGATAATGACATTTGCTTATTAGATTCTAGATAATTAGGATATTTTTTATTAAACAGCACATCAAGGCTGTTGTTGTGCTATAGGAAGTTATCATCGTTTGCGAACTGGCGTGCTGATTGCCACAATATTATTTGGTGCTAATAGCCATAGTGTTTCCATTGCGGCTTTATCTTACGTTATCAACGGGCTGATTTTCATACACCTGATGTCAGCAGCCTAGGGTTGCCAGACGTACAGAATTTTACGGAAATATAACACGTTCACGCAAAGAAAAAATATTAGTACCTTTTTGTTCTGCCTTTTTGTCTCGCATAAGTAAGCCAAGCACAACGATTCTGAATTCCGCATATTTTGTGACAGAAATAACATTATTCGCGGAGCAATTCCAGGTGTTAAGTGTTGATACTGAGAAGGAAGAACGACTTGCATTTGTTTTATGATGAGGAATGTCAAGTTCAGAATGATATCGTGTAGAAACTTTGTAGGTTAATCAAGTTCCGAATTCGAATGAGATAAGGGTTTACTTGCCATTAATATTTTTTTATGTAAGACAAGGATAATACAAATATCTTCTGCGAGACATTGTTTAGTAAAGTATCTGTTTCAACTTTCCGATTTCTTTCACATTGTCTACTACTACTGCTACTACTACTATTATTACTACTACTACTGTACTTAATTTAAACTAATATAGCTATATAGTAGCATAAATGACATCAAAATATGATAATGGATGTTTTGGTCTTTGGGACCATTTGAATCCAGATTAGTGTGTACTAAATATTATTTTTACACACACAAAATTGCATTAAAATTGACCGAAAGGCTCATAAGAAAATCCGTATACTGCATGTCTGTATGGATCTCTTTCTGTTCAAAATTATATCGGCCGTTGGGGTGGCGTGAGACGAGTTTGATGAAACCAGGATCATAAATTGGCGCCCGTTTTAGATTTGCGCAGGGACCAATTTATATAATTATTCTCCCCGAATATGCTGCAACCCGCTTTGTAATAATGCTGTTTGGCTTGCGGGAAAGGATGACATCACAGATGGCGTTAGTGTGTTAAGTACAAAAGAAGTTCCTTTCAAAATTGTAAATACCGTTTATTTGTTTCAAAAAGCTGCAGAAGAGAGCGACACAGTTTCAAAAGTTTTCTTCAGAGAGGAATATTGGTTTGATGTCGAAAGTCGACAAACCCAGCAATAAACAGACCGGTGATGTACAAGCCAGTATTGAATGAAGAATTGAATATGGCCGCTATGGAGTCGATCCGAACCCACCAAGAGTGGTGGAAGGAGTCGTCAGCGTGGAATTCCTGCGGCAGATGGTGCGATGCGATGATGCGAAGACCGCTTTCCTGCATTGCTGCTATATGGTAATCTTCTACGAGTTCAATGGGAACTTTGTGGTGGATATTAAGGACTCTGCCTTGTATCCAGCCACAGAATTTCCGTACAGTCGGACTTTTAGATCTTGTTTAAGTTTAATGTAGTGTTGGGGGTTGGCCGTACAGACTAGTTGTGGTGATGGGAAAATGAGGATACACTGGCCGATTGCCGAAGACACTCTGTCCAGGTTCTTCGAAATACATTTTTATTAAATTATATTACGGTTGGGCGGAACGGATGCAAGAATAACTGGTTCTGTCTGATTCCAAGATCTGAATCTGGGTGCCCGGTTCTAGGATCCTCGATTCCAAGACTCGTGCCCTCGGTTCCAAGATCCGGTTCATCAGTTTCAAGATTCGCATCTGGTATTCGGTCTTAGGATCCGGATAAAAAAACTGTTCCAAGAGACGGATCCTCGAATCCAAGATTCGAATCCTCAGTTCCAAGATTTGAATCCGGGTATCCAGTTCAAAGATCCGGATCCTTAGTTTCATGATCCGAATACCTGGTTCTAGAATCCGGATAAGGATCCTCTGTTCTTAGAGCCGGATCCTCGATTTACAAGATAGGATTTTTTATTGCAAGATCGGATTCTCGATTCCAAAATTCAGATCCGGGCACTCAGTTCCAAGATCCGGATCCTTGGTTCCAATATCCGGGTTCTCAGATCCAAGATCTGAATCCTGAATTCCAAGATTCGAGTCCTTATCCAATGTCTGGATCCTGAGTTCCAACATCCGAATCTGAGTACCGATTCCAATGTTATCCAGAACCGGATTTCTTAGGATACCGTAAATGCTGATTTGGATCATTGGCCCATCCCTAAATTATACTTTCTCCACTTTACTGAACATTACAACTCTTTATAACTTTAGGATGACTAAGTTTATGGTTTCTTTTTTCACTAGAAGGTTTTTCTTCTTTATGTGCTGTACGGTAAAAAAAAATTGAGATTAGAGTGTTTGCCAAATAGTTATATTAAAATTGAATGTATTTGAATTTCCTTAGAAAACTTCATTATGTAGGATCTATACCTGTAGGATTTATTTTAACGTTTGTTTTTTCTTCACAGGCTGCAAGACTTCTGGGTTTGGGACCAGAGAAAATAGTATTGCTGGACAACAAAACCAAAATTCTTGCCAAATCTCAAAGCACGGCGGATTTAGTGCAAGTAAGTTGTAGTTTGAGTTTTTTTTTTTTTTTTTTCAAATTTGTTACAATCGGATGAATAATTATGTTCTTATTTGCGTTCATAATGGTACTAACCAGAAAAATATCTTTCCGTACCCCACTTGGCAGTCATCTCACGAGGTGACAAAACCCTAATTTTGAAATCAGAACCCTTTTAATTGTTTTGTAAGCTTTTTCTAACCCTTACAAACCGTTTAAATGGGAAGAAAAATTGGATGTGCTGAAAACCTTACTTTCCCGCTAGACCAAATTTTCGTGAACAGTAAAATTAAGGCGCCAACGATACTCATACCTATATGGTTGTCTGGCAAAAATGTTGAAGAAGCCATCGAAAATAACTATAAGAAATTTATATTTCAATCAGAGAATAAAAATGAAAGTAGAAAGCGACACAAAGATGTTGCTTCTCGCCCAGTTTATTTAAATGTACAAGGTGTTCCCATGAAGAAACCGCAAAAATTTTGCACACGCCTTCCTCACATCAAAACAAGATAAAAGTTTATCTTGCACTTTGCTGAGAAATGTGTCATTTCCGCAGTGTTTCCAGTTGAAATTTCTGACCTTTAGTGTATTGCTGGCAACACTGCGCGTTGGTACCGGCAAAAAAACTTCGCACACGAATTTAATATTGCACATTCTTCGTATTATTTTGTTTTGGGCAGTGTTGCCAGCCAAATGCTGACAATACTCACGATATATCCTGCATGCTTAGAAGAGACTGTAAAAAGATACTTGAATAGGAAAGGAGGAGTTTGTGGAGGAAATGCTAAATACATTAGATTTGCAGACGATATGGTTCTTGTTACAGAGAATGAAGCATGACTTAACAGAATGTGAAAACAACTAAGAAAAAAAGCTTTGAGAAAATGGATCGCAAACTAACAAATAAATCAACGGAAATATGGTTGAGACATGTGAAACCACAGCTAAGTTGAAAATTGGAAAGGGAAAATATACCAGGTATCTGGAAAGCATTATAAGTGAGGGTTTGAAATGTATAAAGAGATAAAAACGATAGCGAAAGAAGAATTTTCTCTGGGCCAATACGCAAAGAACTGGTAAAAAGATTGATTAAACTTTTCGAATTAAGAATGAAGTCGACAATATGTACAAAAGAATGAAGAAAGAAAATTGGAAGCCTCCGATATGTGGACATGGAGAAGAATGAAAAATCAACTGCGCACGGAAGATGCGTGATGATGAAGTGCTAAAAGAGAGTAACGGAAAGACGAACAATAATTTAGAGAACAAAGAAAGAGAGAAAAGAAACTGGTTAAGACATTGACTGCACAGAGATTAAAATAGTAAAAGATTCAATTGAGAGTATGGCCGAGTGGAAGCGTACGGAACCAACTCTTTGACGGTACTAAGGAAGATAAATCGTATGCTGAGAAAAAAGGAAAGCACCAGATCAGGATGATTGGAGAGGGTTTATCGTGCCTTAAAGCACCTGCCCCTTTCGGCAGAACACTAATGACAATTAATTCTTAATTGTTATAAGTGTCTGAAAAAATATTTTGTCCTTTTTGTTTATTTTAGATAAAAGCGTAAGTTTTTCTTTACCTTATAGATTTGTAGAAGGTTATGCAACCTGCGATACAGCTGTGATATATTCAATTGCATATACACCAGGCGGTGACTATCATCAACTTGTTTTGGAGTGTGAGAGGTTCGGGATATTTACCAAATACATTTGTTTCTCTGTGACCGTTCCGGTCTACACTTCCCCACCCTTATTGTTCGCATTCCACCCAATCTCGCATTCTATTTATACAGTCGCGTATTGTTTATTAATTATATATGTCAAAAACATTTGGAGCGTATTACGTGATAACACACTGGAGTCCTACATTATTTTATTTTTTTTTTTTTGAACTAGTTTTATCTGATATTGACATATAGAGGGTAACGAACCAGCCGTCAATTATGGAATTCGAGTAACGCTCTCTGATAAAATATTATATTTTCCATCCATTTGTAGAGGTATATCTGTGTGTTATGTATGCAGAATGAGTAAAAAATATATACCTATACAGAAAAAAATTGTCTCTATATCCAAGGGTTATTCAAGGTTGTCTGAGACTTTTATTTCTAAGTCGGAAATGGTATTTTTAAGTAGGAACTTCGCATTTATCTCTCCCGCACATTTTGAAATAACTTGTCCCACGTAATGTCTCATGGATTTCTCTGACGACTACTTAAATAGCACTCAGTCCTATTAACAGTGTACAACGGTGGCTCCTAAACTTTCTAGTCCGCAGAGATCTTGAGAAAAAAAAATGTCACGCCCTCCCTCACCTTCATTATGAAATAAAACAAACAGTAAATATGTTACATACTAGGTAAAATTATAATAGCAGTAGCATCAAACTCAGTTTAATGTGAACAATTAGCTCTGCAATGTTTATTTGAAATTTGAGTTGAATTATGTTGAGTTTAATGTCTGATAATTACAATATTAAGTCACTTTCAACCTCAAGTTTATTTCTTAACTTTTATCTGAAATACGTAAACTGGAAGATTGCGGTTTCACACAGATTGTAAGTAGTGGGGAACACAGTTAAGCACTTTAAAGCTTTTCTTCAGAGTTCAGGACAGTCAGTCATGATGACATACAACCCAAAGTCATCTAGTTGCAATTGCGATACCTGTAAATTTAATGAACTGTCAGTTGAAACTACTGCCAAAGAATCATTATCATCTTGTTCGTTGATAGCCAATCAGCAAACGGATTCATTTTTACAGACTCTTCTTTAGTTCACAGTGGTTCGTGGTGTCCTCAAATTTCGCTACGTTAACTCATTTCCTGAGTCATACAATGATGAAATTTTGCACAGCGACGTAAGTCGGATGACA
>JAGDQP010047460.1:0-15022 GCA_022664845.1 Lepisma saccharinum
CCCGAGTGCGAAAACAACGCTTTACTAACTAAACCACGGCCTCGGTACTTCCAATGTTGTTTAGTACATCATTTTGAAAAAAGGGAAATAATGTTTAACTCCGTGAACAGAGAAGTGAACACATTATGTGAAAGAAGCTCCCAACATTAAATTAGTTTTTAAAAATGTACCAGATTTCAGGTAATAAAATATTACGATACAATGATTTGAAAAATAAATAATTCTTTTAAAATTTATGTAGCTGCATACCTGCAAAGTTAAACTCATTGAGAACCTAGACAAAATCTTTCAGTTACTCCTCATTCCTTTCTTTTGTGAAGAAAAAAGGAAATTAACATTCAAACGAGAAAAATACATTAAAAAATAACTAAACAAGTAAAATTCATTTGTGACAAACGGTGAAAACAATGCGTTACGAAACATCAAAATATAATTCTTTTCGTTCTTAATTTATATTTATTTATGGACCCTACAGCCAGCTATGGGATAAGCCCGTCATATGTCAGAGGGATGGCATCCTTCGGGAAGCACTCTTCCAAGTACAGAGAAGGTTAAGTTAGCGGTCATCACCTTTTGTCTAGGCATTATATCAAGATGAGACTAGTGAAAGTGAGAAAATCTTCAGAGAACCTCGGTCAGTGTAGCCGACAGCAGGATTCGAAGCTGCACCTCCCCGGTGCCGATCCAAGGTCTCAAAAAATAAAAGTTACCAATACATTAAAAGTAGTCCACGTCTGTGAAGCTCTTGTGATCCACAAAGGGTACTTTATTACTAAAGGATTACAGAAAACATTACATTAAACGTCCAATAACCAGTTAGTTTTGCTGCAGCGTGTCAAGATCTGGCCTTCAGTCAATAAAAAAATAAACGAAGCAGATGATTCAGTGGTGTATTAAACATTTAAACATTGTTTCAAAAGTAGAAACTAACCTTATATTTTTGTCTTTTAAATATGGCTGTACCTGCATTCATTCCACGTTCCCTGCCGATAAAGGCTTTTGCTACATTGTTTTTACTCCCCAAATTTTGGAAAAGCTTTTACTTTAAAAGTTCAAAGAAATCGCCAGCGTTGTAGTAAAAAGTTTCCAAGTTTTATAGTGACAAATTAAGCATATTTTAGACATGAATCAGTTGGTTATTTTGAGATTAAGAGAGGCAAATAGTTCCAAGGTTCCTTCAATATGAATGTTACCAGCCTAATATAAGAAACTTTTTATAAAACTCTATCACTCAGAAACATCTCGTTTGATTATTAGCTGAAGTACCTAAGAAAAGTACCTACAGCAAAAAAGTATCTAGTTACAGGTACTAGGTACTGCAACTGAAATGTACCTAGGTACATGCTTTATGTACGTGTTTTGTACCTAGGTACTACCCATCACTGATAGTGAGGTTTTAATGGAATATCTTGAAAACGGGGAAAGTAATCAAAATAAAACTTGCACAACATATAATTGACCACAAGTAGTAACAAAAACGATATGCCGTGTTGCCATCTAGGAAGCAGTGTTGCCAAAGTTACATTTTAAAAAAAAATAGCATTAGATACCAATTAGAATCTAGTAGTAGAGTAGAAGTTCGGAAACAGCTTTTTCTTTACACAGCAAACGATATACAAAACAAAATTCACATGAATGTTTATTGGCTATAACGCACTACCTATGACAGTCGTGGGAATCATGGCCGCTATACTGACACGAGCATAGAACATTTTACACCAGCTGTTTAAATACGCAGTACAACATGCAATACATCCATTTGAACCTCTATTTCATGCAAGCAAAGATATAGTTGCAATGACCATGCTGGTTAGACTGTTCCTGTTTCCTTGTGTGCGTGTTACCCTCGGTAGTATACGTGCTGACTAGCGTTTTTACTGTTATTCCAGATACCAGCATATTGGCCTGTGTCTCCACATATATTTTCTAACCCGACAACTTTCAGCTCATATATCTTCCAAAGTTTGCAACACTTGTACTATTTTCTTTTCTGTTGCCAGTACTTTTTCACTGTGCATTAATTGGTATATAATGCTATTTAAAAAATTGTAACTTTGTTCTGCATTGGCAACACTGCTTATGTATTTTTAATACTTGTGGTCAGTTGTATGTTGCGCAAGATTTATTCTGATTACTTTTTCTGTTTTCAAGATATTTCATTAAAACCTCACTACTGCCTTTATATACATTTTTGTGACATTCGAAGTTCCGGAGCCCCTAGCTCCCTTCCCCTTAAATTTTGGTAATCTACATATCTCGTTATGTTGCTTGCGATGCATTAGGTGTGAATAGGATTTGTGTGTTTGAGAACCGTGACCCTTCCTTGTCAGTCCAGCATCTAGTGGAGAGGAAGACTATGTAGCGAGATAGGCGACAAAGCGTGCGCGCATGGATTACAACACCAAGATTAAACTGTGAATTTGTGAAGTATTTTTTTTTTCTTCCGAAAGGAAACTAAGCCTTTTTTTGAACTCCGAAGGGTAGAATATTATTACATATTTTATATTTTAGAGTGATTGAATTAAAAATTAAATAGCTTTAAGAAAGTGGGTGTTGCACAACGAGCAACAATAGCACCCACCGCCACTAGTATGCATGACTATGGTATACAACGAAATCAAAACTGCAAAGAAATAGCATTTATACTCGAAAAATACACAATCTCATGGTTGCAATATCACAAACGGATACAATCTAGAATTATAAAATAAGATCAGAAAACAAAATAAAGTGAGAAACCCCCAAAATTGAGCTTAATAGGGTTTATGGTCACCCCTAGCAGTGATGCAAGTCTGACAACAATGCTGCGTAGTACGAACAGGTGCAGCAAGAATATTTTGTGGCAGGAGCTCCCATTATTCATGCGGAGCTATTGTGAGAGCATCAAATGAGATGAGTAAGTGATCGCGAAGCAACTCGCCATGCTAGGTTGTCCCAATCATGTTCAGTTAAATTTAAGGCCGATTAACGCACTGACCAGTGTAAAAGGGCAATAGTTTCAGTTTCAAAAAAAGTCGTCATCGATTGGGAAGAAATTTTCTTCCCATGCTGCTGAAACTCTCTCAAATGTACTGTCAAGATCTGATGACAATATCTAGTAGTAGTGTTGCCCATTTTGTCCATTCACCCTGGTGGTTTCGCGTAGAGGCGTTCTTCAGGTGCTGCTAATGCTGGCCCACAACATCACCCCGCCACTTCCGTATTGATCACGTTCGATGATATTGGAAGGATTATATCCTGTTCTCCCCAGATAATGAACCATCGAGAATCAGACTATAGAGTAAACCACGACTCATCACTGGTTAATACGAACGTCGAATTTACATCTGCCCAGTGACTGTGATATGCCTAATGACTCGATAACATTGTAGACGATTTCTTTTCTCTGATCAGCGTTCAAAGGCACACAAACTACCGGTCACCTTGCATACAGTCATCTTTTCCCTAGCCTTCTATCCACGATTTTCCGAGATATCTGCCTTCCTGTTGCAGCAGCGTGGTCTGATGCTAGTTGACGGATGCTACTCCAATTGTGGCGCCTGGCTTTTATCAGCAAATAACGATCTTCGCTTCCAGATATAACTCTTGAGTGTCCTTGACTGGTCTTCTTGACGTGTCTTCAGTGTCAATCAACAGTCTCCAAGGACGATTAACCACTGAGGAATTCGCTCTGAGTTATCTGACTACTTTGGTCTGTGACTGTGCAGCTTCAAGTCTTCCAATGGTTCTCCAGCGTGAAACGTCATTTAACAGTCGTCTTTTAGTTAGGGTGACCAGATGTACTGATTTTAGCAGGACAGTATTGTTTTTAAAGGCTTGTCCTGCGTGATTCGAAAGGGTGTATATTATTAACAAATGTCCTGTTTTTCTTTCAAAATGTCCTGCGCAGTGTCCTGATTTCACCTTCTGATAAAGTTACCCCCCTTCTTTCTTTTTTCTGATACTGTTGATATAACCGGCCGAAGTTTTTTTTTTCACAAGCGAATATTAATTTTGGCGCCCTAACCACTCCTTCATTGATAACTTTGGTGAAAAGTCTTTCATTATTTTAATATTAACGAGCTTCCATTTTCTTCGGTGCTGGTCAGTTTTAATGATACTGAATATTACCTATTCCGGCCATTTTCTAGAAATTAAGAGAATACCAACAATATGGCAAGGTAAATGACACTTTAAGCCTTCATGACGATTCTCCATAATTAACTACTGTATTTTAATCGGATTTTACTTCATGTACCTTTTATCCTTTATTAAATCTTACAGTCGTGTCGTCAACATATCCGTAGACATCCTTAGACACGTCATCATTAGATTTTGAAAATGTATTATTGATGTCCAGATTTCATTTAATTTAGACCTATAACTCATCTTTGTTGAAGTTCTGATCATGCACTTCTGTTTCAATGGATTATTTTATAATTCTTTCTACATAATCACTGCTTTTGTGTAACACCTCTGTATCCTTGAAATAAAAGTATCCACATACATACCAATTTTCTGCTACAGCTGATTTCTCGATATTACCCTTGTTACAATGTAGGTGATGCTCTTTAATTTTAGTTTCAATAGTTCTTCCTGTCCCGATCAAGTTCTTTCTGTCCCGACCAATATGCGATTTCCCACAATTACAATTTATTTTGTACACGCCCGGAGCCTTATATAGGAGTTCATCTTTGACAGTTCGCAGTTTGGTTTTGGTTTTCCCCGGTGTTTTGTTTTAATCCCGCGTCTTCCAATGGTGTTCTTGTAAATTAAAATATCTAAGAATGGTAGTTCAGAATATTTTTCAGTCTCTGTTGTAAATTGTATATTCAGATGGATCTTATTGAGATGATATAAAAATTTCTCCGTAGTGTATTGCCATATGACGGACGTGCCATCAACATATCTGTACCAACACTTTTATTAAAAATATCCCTTAAATTTACTGTTACAAACGATCGTGGTGAACCAGTTATCACTTTGTTCGTCTATCCCTAAAAATCACCATCATAGGTTGTGAGAGTATGTTCAGATAGGTATTGGGATATACTTCGCAGATGAAATTTCTAAAGGCCAAAACCTCGCAAGACCAAAACTTGGCCAGTGGGAAAGTATTCTGTTTTTATTTATATTTTTCATCTGTCAGTATGCCTGTTCTTTGTTAGTGTTTGGTTTTTGCTTTATATTCCTTGCCTATCGCATTTAGACGACTTGGCACAGCATTTAAGACAGGATGACCTTCCTGATGTCAACCCTCCTCATTTTCCCGGGCTTGCGACCGGCACCGAGTTGGGCTGGATTGCTCCCCCTACCCCCCCTTACCCAGTGGATGGATAGGGTTAAGAATGATCTCGGGGAGAAAGGTTTGTCAGGGGGAAAAGTTCAGGACAGGGCTTTGTGGAGAAGACTCATCAGAAACGTCGACCCCACGTAGGGTGGGAAAAGA
The DNA here is from genome assembly GCA_022664845.1 of Lepisma saccharinum. Taxonomy (NCBI): domain Eukaryota; kingdom Metazoa; phylum Arthropoda; class Insecta; order Zygentoma; family Lepismatidae; genus Lepisma; species Lepisma saccharinum. Next base: position 5,429 of record JAGDQP010047460.1, read on the forward strand.
CGGAGAGAAAGAAGAAGATTCCTTGCCTATCACATTGGACATACGTAGTTTACCAAAGCATGACGAGAGCCATGTCGTGAACTGTCTCCTGACCTGAAAATAACAAAAATGTTTTCAGAAAGTATAGTAAAATATGATTTTAATGTAAAAGTTCCTAAGTACGGGCCTACAGCTTTGCTGAAGTGGGCTTCGAACCACTGAAATTAACTGAACCATGATGGATCAAACTAGGGAAAAACATACCTTGGATACAACAATACTAAGTTTGTCCAAGTTTTTGAAAACAATGTCAGAATATTCTCACGAACCCCTTGTGCTCAAGTCCTCACGGCCGCTTGAGAGAAGGCATGGATTTGAATTCTGCTCTTATACTCTAAAGTCTAAATTAAGAATGCAATCACTAGTCAGCAAAACCTCAAATCTGTTCGTATATATAAATTTTGAGTTACATCTCAGGAATGTTTTTACACTATAGCAATTACACTATCGATGTCATATGTGTACCACAATATTAGTCGCTTGAGCGTAGATTTAGCATTCAGAAGGTCCTGGGCAGCCAGGCAGGAAGATCCAGTGGCAGGCAACCCTGACTTAGGTTTTGCACGGTTTTCCTCAGTATCGCCAGATGAATGCCTGATAATATCTAAAATAATAAGAGGGGTTGCTTCCTTATATCCTCGCCTGTTCCTTTTCTGTTCGTAAACCGTAGCTGTCAGTTGACAGACGTTAAGCTACATGTAAAAGATACCATGAATGCATTTAAAATCAAACATTCTTACACTTGCTATTGTCTCAAAAATCTGCTTCAATTAGACATACATTTTCCTCTTTCAGTTCTGCATAGTGATGTAAAAATCCCAGGTGTTTATTTTTAGGGGAAAATTCCAGGGAAAATATGGGTGTTTATATTTTCTCCGTGTAAATATCGTGTATTTTCTTTCTTCATGGTTAATTTAACATTTGATTCATCAATAAAATATATAAACAAACCACTTTTTTACTGTGCAAGTTCACCAATACGCGTAATAGTAATTTGGAACAGAAATTAAAGTACTTAAGATGTACTTATTTTCAATTCTTATTAATTAAAAGCCAGAGTTGCTCATGCAGATTTGTATATGGGGTTGGGTTAGTTTACTAAATTTTCAATATTATAACATAAAAACGGAACTCAGTTTGTTAGTGATAATTATGTAAAAGCAGGATAATTCAAACAGTAAGTTTTTTTTAAGAAAATGAATAGAAATTTAAAATTTCGAAACACTTTTGAATCACTACAGAACATGTCTCCTAAAATAAACGGCTTCTGACGTCTGATTACTTAAAAACTCAAAACTCTTCCACTGAACATACTACACATATCAGCTCAAATATAACGATCTTCCCACACAGAAGTAAAGGAAATGCAGATTCAATTCCGAGGATGCGGGCTTCGATTATCCAATGATCAGACTATAAGAAGTAGGTTGAGTCAAATCACATGCTGGTTTGGCAACCGAAACCGAAATTGGTCTGGTTGTCTCGATTTAAACAGAGAAATAGATAGATTATTCCAAACTTTAGTTATTTTCAATTTTTAGAAATAATAATGCCATGCTTGTCGATCATTTTTTAATAACAGTGTGATAATTTTGCGTAATATATTGGTTCATATGCTTGATCAGATCAAGCAACTGATCCCTCAACTAACAGGACCAGTGACCATTCAAAAGATTTTGATTGGTGACGGGCCTGCTTAAATCTAGCCGTTTCATGTTACCGTTTCTCTGTTACTTTCTTCGTAATCATGCCTTATTGGCGTAAGCTATGTGCGATATTTGCGGCGAGGTCATGCAATATATATATACAGAGTGTTGTTACCTATCTCACGAAATTCCTGATATGAAAATAAGAGAAAAAGTATAGACCTTCGAGGATGCTCAAATGCTTCGTTTCGGCGCTATAGGGTTCCGAAAATGTGAGAAAATGAACTCTAAAGCTTGATGATTCCAATACCATTAAGAGTAGAACTGAGGTGGCATGGCAATCCTCAAAGACTTGAGATCTGCTCTATCCAAACTGCATATTCGAAAATCATGTAATGGATGCGCAAGAAATGGCAAAAGGAAGTGTAGGGGATTCCCAGAAATTCTCTGGAGGAAATGTGGATAGAAATAAGCGCTAATAAGATGACTTTCCGTATGAGTACAGATGATAAACGTATTCACTGTCATCTAACCGAGCAATAACAGTCACTTTTACTGATAAAAGGTAAAGCAAGTTTTTGTTAAAGTGAGCTCCAAACCACTCCCTTCAATAGCCTTCATCGGAAATTTAACACATGAACACGCGCGCAAAAAGTGAGCGTGCTAAACTCTCAGCTAATTCGATGGTGAAATCATAATTCTGTTAGTTGTTTTATTTAAACTTGAGAATGATTGTCATATGATCTCCATGATCATAAGTTTGCAAGGATATTTTTGATCCCATTTTATCCAATGATGGACGCTGAGATGCACGAAAAAAAAGTCACTGAACGTTCAGTTCCAGTGGCAACTGAACATATGGTACTTGCAACCAGATTGTTCGGTAAGCACCTTCCCGCCAAACTGCTTTACTATATGCGTCCAGTACCAGACACTATAACCAAAAAAAGGTTCTACTTAATGCAACTAAACCTAGAGCAACAGATACTGAACAATATAGTATCAAGAACTGCTTTAGATATGATTTAAGCATCATTGAATAGAAATATTAATCTTTCAATTGAACGTGTACGTTATTGCTAAATCCATCAGTATGTTTTCTCTGAATTGCAATCATATATTTAAACAATGTCAACATAGTCCCATAACAATATGACATTATAGCAATTCATTGTTTTCCAAAGCATAATTGAATATTACCTATAATCTACTAAAAAACTATCTTCCAATATTCTTATCATATAGAATAGGAACAGTACTTCGAATTCCCAAAACTTAGCTAATTAAATATATTTGAACAGTACATTACCGTTCACCTATTTGTCAACAAAATTGTATCTTCAAATGATATTTCCGACATCACACATCCTAAAGTTAATTATTACAGAAAAAGGTAATACATCTTCATTTGTTCTTTCTTTCCGTCGTATGTGTAAAAATATAAAATTCTGATCACAGACTTTGAATTAATTCAATATGTTCGTTTCATATTCCAACAACTCACCTCCTCTGTGAACTGAACACATATTGACAACACTCAATAAATGCATCAAAGTTACTTTCAATGTAGACGTTAAATTGTCTCAGTTCCGTAATATCAGTTTCATAAATAGCTTAACTTTCTTTCGATCAAAGTTTAATTTTTAAAATAAACACAAGCAAAATTATTAAATTAACAGAAAATAATTTGTGTACAACAAATTACCAAATTAACACTAGTAATACTTACATTTGTCTTACCTGTGAGATAAGCAAAATAATATTATTTACTTACTGATTATGCTTCATAAGAATATAAGTAAATTCATAGTTCTTTAATATTTATCTAATCATTTCATGAGTTCTGAAATCTTCATAAAAGTATATCACTGTGTCAGTTCTAACAATAAGTTCCAGTTCTTTCACCTCTCTCACAAAATAATATCACTTGTTTAATATCCTTCACAAGTAAAGTATTTCCTTGGCTGATGAGGCCTTAAAGATTTTCTTATATTTTTGTTCCTATCCAGAGGAAGTGCTACATTTTCTTTTCCAATATTTTGTAAAGTCTTATCATTAAAATTCCACCAATCTTCTGTCATGTTACTGTCAGATGTAGTGGCTATTGGTATTCTTCTTATTTGATCTAAATGAACTGTTCTTATCTTGCCATTTTGTTCTACTTCTAATAATCGTTCACCTTTATGTCTCCTCACTGTAGCTAAATTATAATTAGGTGATTTGTAGGGTAAATTTTTACACCAAACCTGTTCTCCTAGTGAAGGTAACAGATTTGTATTGTAGAACGTTGATTTAAAGTTTTTAGGTATGATCTGAGTATGTATCCTATTAAATCTTGTATTCGGGCTGAATATAACTTGAGCTGGTGATTTACCTTTTAATACTGAACTCTTGTAAAATGTTTGATATTGCTATATCATAGTTTTGTAAGGCAGTTTCTTGCAAATTACGTTTCAAGATCGACTTTACTTGGTACACCGAATTTTCTGCTAACCCATTACTTTGAGGGTGAAAAGCTGGGGAATGCATTAAGTAAATGTTATTAAATTTACACCATTCCTGAAATCGCCAACTGGTAAATGGAGGTCCATTATAGGAGACTAACACCGAAGGATATCCTAAAATGGTTGCTATATTTTCTAACTTAGCAATTGCCTCTTCTGCATTAGTAGATTTCACTGGTTGTACATCAAGCCATTTAGAAAAGCTGTCTATATAAATTAGATATATATGTCCTCCAAAGTAAAAAAAATCAATATGAACTCTTTCTAGAGGATAAGTAGAAGAGACCCAGGATTGAAGATGTTTATTAGGTGTCTGTTTATGTGTTGATTGACAGCCGGTACATTTAATTAAGAATGCCTCTAATTCCTGATCGATAGAAGGCCACCAATAATAACTTCTTAGGATTTCTTTCATTTTAATAATTCCCAGATGATTTTGATGGAAATTGTGGAAAATTTCACATCGTTCCGTCGTATGTGTAAAAATATAAAATTCTGATCATAGACTTTGAATTAATTCAATATGTTTGTTTCATATTCCAACAAGAACTAAGCGATGTTTGATTGAACTCCAACAAAACATGTCTGGTGCCAGTTGCTGTTGTATTATGCAAACTATTACTAAACATTAACAGTAACAGGCACCAAATACGTAATGAGGAGAACGTAACTGGGCGGTTATAGTTGCTGCAGTCATACATCCAGTTGAAAGTATATTCACTGAATGTCTTGGAAAGTGACAGCCAGTTTGTTTGAGAAATGTCGTCGACCCGAACAGTAAAGTAAACGTCATTATGATACTCTTGAGGTGTCTCACTTCCGTAAAATCACGAATCAGTCTTCTTCATAGCTCTGTTCTAACACAGGATCAATTAATTAAATTTCCAAGTTTCGAATAATTAAAGTCTACATAAATGTCTTTACTCCATGCAGAAATTGTTTTCGTAACATAAAAGGACTAGTAAAATGTCCTACGTTCAACAGAAGAAACGGTGGAACAGTGGTATGGCAGATAAGGATGGTCGAGCGGTCTAGCACGGTAGTCTGTCGACTCAAGAATCGTGGGTTCCAATCCCATTCCGGGCATTGATGTTTGTGAGTGTGTTTTAACATACATCCCACAGCATTACACAGTTTAGAACAGTTGAGAACATTACATACTAAAGCCGATTAGACTATTAAAAAAAAGTGGTAGAGTGTTGGACAACAAGGTGAACAAGCAAATCTGAAGGTCGTGAGTTCGAACCCCACTCCAGACCTTTTTTTCGCTAGTCAATACTGTTTTTTTTATATGTGTCCAGTAACAGGCACCATAACGTCTGGTACACTGACTGCTTACTGAACATATTGTTTCCGTTCACTAAATACCTTTAACTAAATAAGTGTACCAGACGTATGGTCGGACGTTCGGCAGGTTCATCTGGAACTGAACATTTGACTGCCTGCAACTGAACTTTTTTCTCCGTGTGCCCATTAATGAAATGATTTGTTGTAGTTTTAGACACTATTCATTACAACTTAGAATTTGCATTTTTATGGCCACAAGGAATTTATGGATCAGGCCGGAATAGGGTAGGGGAAAGGAAGCTGGAAGGAGTCGGACAGGTCTGAATTGAAGGTGCTACAGGGCATTTATCTGGGCCTCAGTAAAGATGGTCGACCGCTGGTTTCGAACCCAGGACCTTCGAAATGATCACTGAGTGGAATTCCATGAAGCAATCAGATAATCGAAGAACAGAATTTAACATATAATCTTGTTTAGTACTCATATTCGCAACATCAGCAATGATTAATTAAATTATTTTGAGTTGAACAGTATGTCCATTTCTGTGTGTCCATTACTGGAACATCCACTGTTTTCCGTGTCCATTACTGGTACAAAAACAATGTTAGACAAAAAAGTTATTTACTCTCAAATAGTGTATGCTAATGAAAGTAATGGGTAGAAGTTACTACAAGAAAACATGGAGAACGTGTAACATTGTCATTTGATCAATACATTTGAATTGTATTTGAGTAAAAAATTATGACGGTGAAAAGTGTCCTTAAAGTGTCAATTACTGGTGCGTTGCCCTTATAGCAGCACATACATCGTGAATATATCGTATAGTGCAGCGGTTCTTAACCTTTTCTTTTCCACGGAATCCTTTTAAATACTTTTGTATCTGCGGACCAGCAAGAGTTAACACCATAAAGAGCATCAAATGAGCCATTCAGTTACATAACGGGCCAAGTCCATTTTTGCACATTTTACAGAAACACACTTTTTGAGTTCTCATCTGTAGTTTAATCAAATTTGTAAAATTGATACGAATGACCCTTCCCCACAACTCAGTAGTCATTAAGAAGTAGTTCCTCAAGCTACGTTTTGCAGAAACAAAAAATTGTCCATTTCATTTCAACTTTGCTTCGAAGAACCACTTGTTGGTTGGACATGACCTGATTGTCACCTTAAAAAAAAAATCTTCAGCACATTTATGCTATGTCCTGATCATGAAACCTATGTAAAGAAATTCTTTTCCTGGTGCAAAAATAAAGTATTTTCATTGATATGAACATATTTTTTCACGTGATCGAAAATACCTCTTCAATTTTTAAGATGAAAATATTCAAACAATCTTGTTTGAAAACAAAACACAAATAAATAAATTTGGATTTTAGGAATTGAATTTTGAATTATATTTATGGATTTAGGCATCTAAGGTCCAGGCCTGGATAAGAGAGGGGATAGGATTCGGGAAGGTGTCGGCTAGGTTCTATGTTGAAGGTGCAATCCCAGCATTCGCCTGGTGTGACTGAGGAAAAACCCTGGAAAACCTCAGTCCGGATGGTCCGGCGCTGGAATCGAACCCACGACTTCCCGAATACTACGTGAACGTTCTACCACTGAGCTACGGCGGCTCTGTTTGGATTTTAGGAGAGAAAAACTTCATACATTGCACGAAATTGGTTTCATTGGAAAACATTGCTTACAGTTGAAAACACAATAGGAAAAATCGCGAAAATAGAACATGAGGACAAATCACCTAAATAGGCTATGACGATAGGTACCTAGTTTTTCTCAAACATTACACAATTCGTAAATATTACTTATCTTCCTAAAAAAAATACGTTTAGTTATAATATCACATTTGTATTATTATCAAAATTGCAAAAAAATAAACAACAACAAAAGAAACGAAGGAAAAACTATTTAGTATTAAAAGGTAGTTGCGTTCCAGGGCCACTAGACAATCTGTTGAAAAAGGCATGTTTGTTCGGCGGTATGTACTTAAGTGAACTTAGTTTTTTTTTTTTGCTAAGGTTACCTTCCGGTCCCTTTCATAAAGCAGCGGTTGGTCAATATTTCCAAATCACAGAAGACTTTCTGCTTTCCCCATTCTCCTCAAACTTCTTCCTACTGTGAATGCCCTAAAAGAAACTTCTTCGTTCAGAGCAGTGGTCGATATATGGGGGAACGTCGTTCCTCCAGTTCGCGGATAATTGAATTTGCGATCCCCTACTTTATTTCGTTCCGGAACGCAGGGGACGATCCACTTCTTATAGGGGACGCATGCGGAACGTTGATGATGACACAATAAATCATATGTGGAATTTGTTTATAAATTATAACTTGTTTAAACTTGTTTATAATTTCAAATTTAGTACTGTTATCCATTTCGACAGGACATGAGAACCTAAGCGTAAAGTATCCTATACAGAGCGATTTGGTTCTATTCTTTGTAATTGCGTCCATTTGTGTTTTGTTTGTGACATTGAAGTTTTCGGGAATATTCCACGAAGAACCAATGATTTCTTAAGATTCAGTGGATTGAATTGTGCTTGTAACATTTTGTGCTAAGCAGAACCACAGAAGTGGTATAGCAAGTGGTAAACCAGCTTTCTTTTCTTGTCTTTTTTTAGTGTTTCGACTAAGCGGCAGCTCCTGTCATGTTAGTTTATCCCTTTACGCTTACTATTTGTTTCACGAGGCAGAGTGAAAGACTTTTTTTTATAAATATTTGTTTTATAAGTATGTTTTTTAAACATATTTGTCTTGTTCTTGCCCAGAATAGAATCCTGTAGCGAACGTTTGTTACTGCGGCAATGAACTTGTGAGTTCCATAAGCCATAGAGTAAGTAAGCGAGTAATTTGTTTGATAAGGAGTTGAGCAAACCCTCAAAGGTTCTTAGCTATTTTTGTGTTTACAATTGTTAAACAATTGCCTAAATGGTTAGAAAAGGCACAAGATGCAAACGATATATAGTGAACAGTTTTGAAAACCATTTGAATTAAATGACTTCACTATATATTTCCTTTGTTATTTCAAAACGAAATGTGTGTTTTCATATTATTGCGTAATTACCCCAGACTAGTGTCACATAACCTTTTCTCACAGAACAATATTTTTACGGCAAAATTTACATCAGAATCGTATTTCTCGTGGAATTCTAGCTCAGAATGACATATTACACGACCTCCTTTCCATTTAAGAAAATCAATCTAGATTCAATATGGCGGACTTCAGGATAGCGGTCATGATAAACAAACCCTCCAACAGGTAGCTCCTTCTACCCAGTATCCATCTCTGTGTATTTGCTTTCCATTTCTTTCAGCAATTTAAACATATAAGGGTATTTCCTCACTTTCCTATCACACAGTAAAAAATGGCTGTGTTAATTCAACACAATGCGGTGTCCCAGCGTGACTACCACTTTCGTGTGTTAAATCAACACAACACAGGTGTTGATTTCGGTACTGGGAGAAAAAAAGGTTACGGCAGCAGCTAGATTTGAACATGGGTTGCTCAGTTAGAAGACGAGCGCCTTACCGACTTCGCTAAATTGTCAGACGGAAACAGCACTAGATTGAAACAATATAAAGGCTTAAAAAAATGTTGCTGAACCCCAAACACAAAGAAAGTTACTCTCACGACTTATGCCATGATTCAATCACTTTTCCATTGTTCAATCAGGGATCACAGTCCCCAGTCATTGAGAATATGTTCCATTTCTATGAAAGCAAGCGCAGTATTTGACATTTTGTTACGATAAGAAGGCAGAAATGCTGCTCAAGTGTTTCGCTGTCGCCATCTTACTTGCTTTCATAGAAATGGAATATTCTCAATGAATGGTAATTCTGGTTCCCAATTGACACATATGAAATGATTAAACCATGGGATAAGTCGTGCAAGTAACTTAGTTTGTTTTGTGGGTTCAGCAACATATATTTGATCCTCTACACTGTTTAAATATACAGTGAAGTCATTTATTTAATTCAAATGGTTTTCAAAACTGTTCACTATAGTATATCGTTCGCATCTTGTGTCTTTTCTAACCAGGCAAATCGGTAAAACGTTCGACTTCTAACTGAGCAACCCATGTTCAAATCTCGCTGCAGCCGTAACATTTTTTCTCCCAGTACC
>JAGDQP010047461.1:0-15022 GCA_022664845.1 Lepisma saccharinum
TGATCCAGTGTCTCCGTGCAAACTTAACTTCAGTCTCCTTTTCTAGGTATGGATCATGGATTTCGTAGCGGTTCGACGTTTATTAGAACTATGGCAGTCAGAAGAGAAGGAAGTGTCTCAAAGTATCGCCAAGGAGGCCCTGTCTTGTGATGGTGCCGGAGGATTGGCCTATCTTCAATAAATGGAAGATCTTTGGCCGACAGTTTAACGCCTAAAGTGACACATTATATCAGAAATGATGTAAATGGTTTAACAAAATAAAACTTTAAAAGCCCTCCAAGGTGAAAACTCACTAATTAGTTACTGAAGACACTGGAGCTTTTCGGCACTGTCCCTATTGCAGTTTATCAGCCTTAAATTAGGTTGTTATCACAAAATTATCAGGAGGTATATCCATCGACGCTTCCTGAGTTGTTATCAAAATACCATTTGTTGCAAAGCATGAGGCCGTGACTGAACATTACAATAAATCCACACTCCTTATGGAAACAAGCAAAATTAGCTCAAAATACTATCTAATAAAAGCAGTAAAGGAAATAATAAATACCGAAATAGGTGATTTATATCAACAATGATCAGAAATGAAAGGAAAAGAATGGACAATTTTCAATTAGTTCACTATAGCTGAACGAGAATAAAATACATGAATAATTTTAATTTACTATTGTAATCAATAACACTCAGTACTCCAATGTTTGCAATAACTTTGCAATAATTTGTACTTTAGTTCCATTTATTTGATTTTCTCTTATTTTAAATTAAGAATTTAACTAATCTGTGCGACAAAAGTTTCATACTAATAAAACTCAGTACAAGAAATTTACAATATAATGAAAGTAATAGCTATATAATAAAATTGGATATGTTTCTGTATCTGTTGACATCTGGTGTTTTCTACAGAATTTACACAATATTTTTATGAACAATTTGATAACTGCTAAATTAAAAAGAAGATTTGAATTGATGCATCACAATTAATTCGAATAACCCAAATTTATTTCTATAGGATTCTTAAATTCACTAATTACTAGTGTGAAAATTATTATATAGAGGCCTTGTATCCATACTTAAAACAGGCTGAGAAAGCTATTACAGTTTAATCGTAAAAAAAAAAAAAAAAAGCAAACGTTACAGTTTGAATTTTATAAAAACTTTTTCCCCCAACCAAAACTAATCAACTCTCTAGTTGTCTTTTGTGTATTTAAATATGCGTTTCTACAATTAAAGTTAAGTGTAATAGCTTTGTCAGCCTTCTTTTTCCTAAAATGCATAACAATTTAAACACACACACTACATGTATGATTTGTAACACCACTGTTTTACTCTTTGTAGATCTTGTTGAAGTTTTAAGCATTCTTTGGTTTCATTTACTTTTGGGTACAACTGGAGATCATTGGAAAATAAGATAAGTTAAGAATGTTTAACACAAGATGGAAAAACATTAATGCCAAGAAGAAATAACAATGGTCCCAGATGAGATCCTTGAGGAACTCCCGATGGAGTGTATTTTTTTTCTGTAGTGTATTATTTATGCATAACAGTTTGTTTCCGATTGTACAAGTACCGGGTGGTTACAATTAAAGTGCCACTATTCACGGCGGTCCAGCGCGGGCTGTAATCAACGTATTACATTGAAATTCGGTAAATATGCTAAAGAGACCATGCGGAACAGAGTTACGTTGGAAAAAAATATTAGTTCAAATTTCTACCACCAGGGAAAATGTGGCGCTGTATAGGTAAGAAGCACGTGGAAATGGTACTGAATGTATGGATAAGACGATTATCTAGGGCGAAGAGGTCAAGTATGCGAGATAAATGTAATACAAACAAGGTGAAGGGCAGCTGATGGTAACAAATGGTGCAAAGGGAACAACTTTAGGAACAATGTGAGTTTAACAAAAGGTGACACTTGGTTGCCAGTGAATGGTAAGAAAAGGTGCAATGGGAAGAACTTTATTAACATTTGCGGTTACAGTGAACAATTTACATAACATGCTCAATATGCCCACCAGAAACATCGACGACATGTTGCATCCGCATGATGGCGTGCGCAACAGTTGCTCGCAGCATTTCCGGCGGAATTGTTGCTAGATGTCGCCTTATGCTGTCCTTGAGATCAGCCAGCGACTGGACATTTCCCTGGTAGACCCGCGCTTTCAGATATCCCACAGCCAGAAGTCACACGGATTTAGATCGGGGGATCTTGCTGGCCACACATCTGGAAAAACTCGGGAGATGATGCGATCCGTGGTGAAGGTTTGACGAAGCAAATGTTTCACGTAGAGACCGATGTGCGGTGTTGCCCCGTATTGCATGAACACAGTAGTCTCCAAACAGTTTCGTTCTCGTAATGCAGGAATCACATGTCGCACTAATAACGTGCCGATGTCACGGTACGTGTGACAAATCCTTGTGGTGTCACCTGCTCAAAGAAAAAAGCTGTCAATAATGAACGTTCCTGTGAATCTACACCACACAGTCATGTGCACAGAGTGTAATGGCTGTTCCTACACAACATGCGGATTATCCGAGCTCCATACCCGACAGTTGTGAGTGTTCTCTGCACCCTCTAGTGTAAACTGCGCCTCATCAGTCCACAGGATAACCAACGGCCACATGTCATCCACTTCCATCCGTGCCAAAAACCGAAGGGCAAACGCAAGGCGTTGCTGCGAATCTTGGGATTTCAGTTGCTGTACAGTGTGAATCTTGTAAGGATACCAGTGTAAAATTGCCCGAAGAACTTTCCTCACTGTTGACCATGGGATGGCAAATTCCCGTGACACTGCCCGAGCACAGGTAGAGGAATATGGATCACGTGCTGCGTGGTCCACAACAGCCACAGCAACCTCTTCAACAATATCCGATGGAATGTGTCGTCGCCTTCTTCCTGGAGAGGTTGCTGTGGCTGTTGTGGACCACGCAACACCCAAATCAATTTGTTGTCTCGAATTTCAGTACCATCTTCTTTAAGCCATTTCTTTACATCGGTCCTCTTGTAATTCCTTTCAGACGCCGATATTCTATCAATGCTGCACTGTAATTCTCGTTCTGATAGACCAATTTTACTAACCGTGCACGGTCTCTTTTATCAGTTGCCATGCTGCTCCTCACGCGATAGTGTGTATGAAGTGTGAGTTCGCGTGTGTTACGGCTTGTACAGCGCCACATTTTCCTCTGGTGGCGGAAATTGGAACTATTTTTTAGCTTAGCTCGCTTTCGCATGGTCTCATTAGCACATTTAACGAATTTCAATGTAATACGTTGATTACAGCACGCTCTGGACCGCCGTGAATAGCGGCACTTTAATTGTAACCACAGGGTACGAATAAAGTTATTTTAAAGCTCGGCAGGTAACATTTACATATGCTAGTTTATGTAAAAATCATCGTGATTTACAACGTCAAAGACCTTGCTGAAGTCCGTGTAAACAACTTTTATTTGACGGCCTCTAACTAGTTGAATTACTATAAAATATTTCACAACTGTCAGGTTTATTGCAGTCGGTCTATTCCGTAGAACGCCGTGTTGATATATGAATATGAAAGGTTTAACGTAATCTAAAATTCGCTTGCTTCACCATAGATGGCCACTATGCAGTTACCTTTTTAACTCACTAATCTCAATTGAATATTCTCAAGTTTCATGTGAAGAATTTAACGGTTTAACATACTCGTAATTTTTAACTCAAGATTAGACTGTCTTGAATTCCTGTATCAGTAAGCACCTGGATAAATTTATAAATATAACAGGCTCGAAAATATTCATTACGATATTCCTATATGTAAACTCAGCATCCATGTTATTTACAGCTCATTTTGGATAAACACTGAGCGCTCGATCCGCTCACGCTTGGTATCATGTCTTAAGCAGACCACACACGTTCCGGAAATCCTCAAATTTTAAACTGTACAGGTTTTCCTTTAAGAATTTCTTCCTCTGATCGAATAATTCCAGTGCACACACACACGTTCTGGAAATCCTCAAAGAAAAAACTGTACATTTTTTAACTCGGGATTTCCTGAACGTGTGTGTGCACTGGTGCAGTTTTTGCTCACACACGTTCGGGAAATGTGAGATATAACTGTACAGTTTTTCCTTTGAAAATTTTCCGGAACGTGTGTGGAGGCCTTTAGTAGACAAATGTTGGGCCCTGCACTATATTTTCCCAATGTTTGCACACTTAGATACATCGTCCCTCCTGCATGTGACTGAGTAGTGATGGCCACTAATACGTATCCATCTAATAGAAATTGATTCCTAATATATAAAGTACATCATGTACGGTATGTTACAAGACGAATCGGAAATTACCATTTTTAAGAGACAGGCGGAGTACTGAAAAGACACAACAACAAAACTGCAGGAGAAGACACAACCACTTGGATATGTTAAAACACACTCCTCGAAGGTAACCATACTCCATCTCTGAACTCTCCTCAAGAAATTCAATAGTTCACTTGTTATAAGTTACAAACTACCATATCTCTAATCAATTAAATTAAAAAGTGCATTTTTGTTTCAAAATTATTGTTCAATAAATTTCCTCTCCCACAAGAGATAATTATTCGAGATCATCTTACAACGACTCTATACCATATCAAGGCATCTCAATTTAAATATATGTATAGATTACGAACATAAATTTAGGGATTGATAGATATAGGTCGACCAATATGAACGACAGGCGTATTATTCCATGGCCCAAAAAGCATTCGAACTCCACCCGTCAATCAATGAAGTGTCGCTAAAGAGCACGGAGTACACAAACGTTAGTTAGCCGTATCATTGAACAAGATTTGGGTGTCAAAATCACCAAGGACGAAGGGGCCCAAGCTGACATAGAACCTCATTCATAAACGATTTATTTCGCACGTTGTTTGCAAGAATTGTACCTACCGTGTGGCAGGTAAATATGGGAGACTGGTAACCGTTTATGAAACCTTGGTGCATCTTCAGGATACAGATCAGCCTAACTACGACCATATTCTAATCTCAGCAAGATAGAGCGAAGAGACTTTGTAACCGAAAGCAGATAAAATATTCCAAGAACCTCATTGTAAGTGTTCGGTTTTCGTTTCGCTGCTTTATTGTCAATAAATCGTTCACATTCTTTGAAACAGTAAATACAAACTATTTCCAGAAACACGTATCGGGCTCTTTATATGCCTCTCATACCCGGTTTCCAAAAACTGGATTCATGTAGACAACGCATCCAAACTTATGACATGTATGAAATACGAGTACTACCAACACAGGGCGATTGGGAATTATGTATCTTTCGCTTAATAAAAGAAAGAATGAAATGACATAGCCAGCAGATCTGAACTTTTCCAGTTATCGTATGCGCTGTCTGACAAATAACACTATTTCATGTGGAAATCAGATCTAGAAGCAATAAATATACAGGGTGTCGGGAAATTCCTATTACAGTATTTCGGAGTTCAAAGTAGACACCACAAAAAAACAAAAAGTGTATGGACAAAAAACTCAAAGTGGCGTGCTTTCCTAGTTTTGAGCGCGGAACATTGAGCGGAACGAAGCTCTGAAGAGCCATAGCAAAAAGATGAATAGCAGTGACACAGGCGTTGTGGGATTTCACACAGGAATTCGTAGGCGTTGTATCCAAAAATATCAAAATCTAAACTCCAGAACAATTGCGCAAAAGATTCCCCAAAGGAAATGAGGGATTCCCTAAAGGAAATGAGGGATTCCCCAAAGGAAATGAGGGATTCCCTTTCATAATTGCAAATAAAGATGGACTAAAATAAGCGGGAAATAGTAGTAATATTAAGTTATAATTCATCTGTGTTATATCGATAGTGCAAACAAAACCAAACATATGGAGAATTATGAGTTTGCTGTGAGTGGTTGCATAACTACCAGTAAACAAGTTTCAAGCATTCCTGAAACCTTAGCGTATTATTGAATATTAGATTAATTCTTTATCAATTGATGCAACTTTTCATTCTCCATTTGAATTATCACATAGTACGTGATATCATCAACAGCATCAAAGATGTTCCGTAATTAGTGGTAGTCATGTTTCCTGAGCGAAAAGGTTTCCCAGTTGTTGCGACCGTCCGATCTCTTCGTCTCAACGTATGAATCACCCTCCCTAATACTGTCTATCAAGTGCAACCTCTTTCTTCCACACCATCGTTTCCCTCCTACCATTCCGTCTATCACATCTTTCAAAATACAATTCCTTCTCAACCAGTGACCCAACCAGCTCCTTTGCCGCTTTGTGATTACCTTTAATATTACATACGTCACTCCTGCTTTTCCCAACATTTTTTATGATTAGTTCTCTTCACTACCCAGCTAATTTTCTCCATCCTTCACCATAGCCACGTTTGTAAGGCTTCCAGTCTTTTGTCATAGATTGTTTTCAATGTCCACATTTCCACCCCGTAGACTGCAGCACAATGTTCCATACAAAGCAATTAAAGAGTCATTTTCGTAATACTTTGCTGCTGAATCCACAAAGCAGTAAGTTCTGCTTCCTTATTTAATTAGTCGTAAAGTATGTCGTCTACATGATAGTTAGATTGTCCTGTGAACTCACGCATAGCTTTTCCCCTCCAGTGGAAGTGACAAACGTAGTTGGAACGTTTCAAGTAACACAAAACTTCCTTGAGTGGTACTTGAAAAAAATTTCAGACTTCTGAAGGACTTTTCGCCATGTGTTCGCGAGTGCTAGAAAAGTATGCTGAAGATATGTCCTAACATAGTAGTATGCACAGCAGGTTTCATTTCAGTAGAAAGGCAGAGAGAAATGGGAAGAGTACAGTACCACTCGGTCTCTCGTCCTCAGCACAAGACATTACTACAGTGAAAACCTGCGCAGAAGATTAGGGGTCAGTGAGACAAAGGCACAAATGGACTATGTTTCCAATGCAAGGCACTCTGAATACTCACAAAGGAAACATTGGTCACCAGGTCAGTACGTGCCACTGGCCAAGTTCTAACTGAAGAGTGCAAACTGTGATGATCCAACTTACGCATTCGGGAGTCTATTGCATGAAGCGAATTGTGCTACAAGAGCTGCTGTAATTAACGTCCACGAACAGCGATGCATACCTTATACAGACGAGGAATGTTCGCAGAGACGCAATCGAAAACGGTTGACAGTTGTCGGATTTCTTCGGCCGCAAAGCCGCGAGGTTTTCCACCTACTCAACCAAGGTCTCATTCACCAACGTTTTCATGTGACCTCACAGGAAGAAATCCAAGGCCGGCAAGTCGGGCGAGCGTGGTGGCCATGCTATTGGACCAGCACCTCCAATCCATTGCTTTCCAAATTAATTATTTAAATGGATTCAGACAGCACACGTGAAATGTGAAGGCACACCGTCGGATGATTCCAAGACACGAACAGATTCCTACGCTTGGCCTACCCACATACCGCGTGACAGGCAGACACACAAAGTACTTAATTCATTTCGAATGTCACTCAATGAATGTTTGTGTTAATGCAGAAAGCATAAGTCGAAAACACAAGTAACATATTTTGCTGTATTGAATGACATATGTGAGATAAGTATTGCGATATGCGTTTCTCAGTCGTGCTAATAAATTACCATATGCCAATGGAACGTACTATTCTACTTAGCACAACATAGGATCCGTGTTTCATGTCCTATATCATTATTTACCCAGTAGAATTGAGGAAAGCCAAAAGTTTGGCAGCATTCTTTGAATCCATGACAGCTGTTTTCAGAGCCAAAATGGGTGTTTTGGTAATAAACTCTCTCTTATTATGTAGGATATATTCATGAATAGTGTCCAGTCACATTTTGCAATACGACTTTCGGCTTAATGCTACTAGCAGTAATTGTTAACCACACAGATTAATAATAAGACCAAGTTCTGTAGTGATTTTGTGTTTTTCACATGTATGACTATGATTAAAAAAACTGTCTTTCATTTGAAATTTTAAAAAAAACATATTGCACGCTTGAAAGTTGTTTAGTGGTTAATGTGAATCACTCACAATTCTCTATTCAATTGGCGTATGACAAAGAATTGTTACTAATTTCTTCCGCCAATTTCTCTTCAGCCCAATGGCCAATGGCACCTAATCTTTTAAAAACAAACTCAGTTTTATATGCTGATTTTAAATACATACATTTTAAATATATCCATCGTCCTGTTTCAAAAACTAGAGCATATAGTGGAAATGTGTCCAGTGATTTGAATGTTTTCAAATCTAGGAAAAATATTTTCAACACTTCTCTCATACTTAAACGAAAGTTGGATACCAAAGCTTCAAAATTGGAGCTCTCTGTATATGTTCCCCGCAGTGCTGCTCACAAAACTTCTCCCATGTGGTGAAAATATCAGTCTCGAAATGTGCATATTCGCTTTTGGCTCAGAGAGATCTGTCACATCTTGTCTCCTGTATTTCGTCTCTCCTCTCATGGGCGAAACTAGACTAGGCACTTGGAATGTCTCGTATTGTGGGTAACATTACTCCTATTGTTTTAATAAAGATTGAACTAGTATATACTGTATAACGAAATGGTAACTCCTATAAAAATAAGCATCTTTTACCCCAGCGGGGTCCGCAATTCACCCCCGAAACCCTCTGGTACCAACCACTTGGGACTAAAGCAAAAAGACAGACAGAATGAGAGACACACTTTTCGATCATCTGTGAAAATTCTGCGATTGGGCTAAAAGAAGTCTTTTGGACCCCTTCGCCGATTTTGACGTATGATACAACATTTTAAATGTATTAAAGCGTAGATTACGATTCTGCAAATTTCGGCCGGCTTTATGGTCTCGAGTCAGTGCTATCATAAGATATGTGAAATGTTGATTTTTTTTCGAACCACTCTAGAGGTTCAAACGAAGCCCCTACCGTCCGATTTTTTCTAAGTCTTATTATGGCAAAAAGCTTTCAAATGCAAGTTCAAGTATAAACATCGGTATTATAGTTGGCTAGAACCGAAATCAGATTTATTTAAGTCCGTCCCGCTAATAGACTCGTTTGTGAGCGTCACTTGAAGATATTTAAGTAGTACAAATCAGTAGTGATTTTCAGCCGGTTTTCACTGACTCGCGGGAGTCGGTTATTAACATTGCTGTTAGTGCACCGAAGCGGTTCTTAAATAAATCATATGTACACTATTTGATTCTTCGTATGTCTAATGGACGAGAAATGACTGATTTTATTCAAGTGTTTCCAGTTGTGGGATGGACAAACACTCACAGTACAGCAAAAATCTGTGAATGGATTATAAAATTGATTTTCATGTGTCAGGCAGAGTCACCAAAAGTTTGGAAGGTAATACAACTTTATTTTAGAGATAGGAAAAAATAAGCATGTTGGCTAGATTAAAAGGACCTAAAATATTGGAAAGCTTTGCTTTGAGGGAAGAAATTGTTGAGATGTTATTGCTCTCCCTGTTTCTTGGAAAGCAACATACACCCATTGTGAAAGCTGAACGACTGAGTAGAACCCTACGTTGCCCTCCATTTTAATGAGCGAAACAGAAGGGAAGTACAAAATAGTGATTGAGCAAACAGTAATATTTAAATATTATCTTGCGAGAAAATAATGATAAGTTAAAGAAATTGTAAAGAGCTTAAATAGTCCACAATGAAAAGAAAGTATCAAATATATTTTCAGTATTGGATTCAACACCTGGCCTTCTGACGTGACTATTTAATTGTAGATGGAAAATCTAAATTTTCATCTTTGAGCAAAATATTTGCGTTTAAAACCTACATAAATGAGTTCATAAACTGAGTGATAATATGAAATTAGAACCCTCTTCTTACAATACAGAAAGCTGTAAAAATCATCCTTACTTTGTTTGGCCCAATTAGACAAAGATTAACAGTTATAACCCTCACATGCATATTTGGAAGAAACGCTCTAAATATTAGTAACGCTGGCATAATGAACATCAAACTTCTAAAGCTACCAATCAACAAATAGAATCCGGAGAAGCATATCAAATCGTGGTTGTTGATGATACCGATAATGATATTGTTCAACTTTCAATTATTTCAATTGTTTCTTTCTTCTTGAAGTTTGTCGAGAAAGAACTGTGAATAAATTTTGTGTTGTTTATTTTGTATTTAAGAATCCTTGTGTCATATTGCGTCTTTCTCACTTTCTATTAAAGGGAGAAACATAATCTCCGGAACTTTCAATTCCGCTATGTCAGCAAGGCTTGCACGACATTAAATACATCGCTCATGTAATCTACTGGCATTGGCTGAAGTTTAAGTCACGCTTTCAGGAAGGTTACTGTAATTTTGGGTAGCTATTCAATTCTAACTCTCTTCTTGTAAAATGCAATGAATATGAACCATTTTTAAGTGGCAATGGCTTGATAAGTATCGTAGGGCTATATCAACTTCTTGCAAGAGAAATTACAAGTAGAGATAACAAAAACCTGAGGATGTCTATAGAGTAGTACAGGAGTAAAATGTGTGAAGAACTCCAAATGGTTCCAGGTTTCAGATGAAATAGTCAGGTTTCACCTGAATCGCTTAGGGAAAGCGCGCAAGTTAAGCAAGTATGGTATCTCACGCACTGTCGGAAACCAACAAGGACTAACGAGTGACAACCTCTTTGTCGTTGCTTTCTCGGCACATCCATACTCGATCACGTGCTCCCCAGTGACGAAGAGGGGGTCATATTCAAGACTCCAAAGCGTGTAATATATTGGTTGTGAGCCCGAAACACTGTGGCTCACACCACAAGACCATCTCTACACCCACACAAAATCATGCTCTGTATCTGGTGGTTTTCTACGAACTACTACTAGAGTGTCAAACCATCACTACATTAGGTATCTGTACTAGCAACATTTGGAACAGTGTGCAGACGGAGGAGCAAGCTTTGGTAAATCGTAAGGGTGTGCTGTTCCTTGCGGACAATGTCAGGCCACACGTGGCCCAAGTGGCCAGTGATACCATAAAGCGACTTGACTGAGGGACACGTATTATCCACCGTACTTTTCTAACATTGCGCCAACTGATTATCCCGTCTTCTATTTCCGTCTTTATTCCTACTTTCGTGGTATTTTGTTTCTTGCTAATAATGCCAACTTGCGATAGAGACTAACAGCCTTCTTTGTGTCCAAGACCCCTAGTCTTACCGTCAGTGTATTGCGCAGCTGTAGGAACATTGGTAAAAGGTGCTTGAGGATTAACGGTGACATTTTCTGTATTCATTTGTTTTTATAAAGAATGGCACTAACTTTTATGGCTACCTTGTATATACGTAGAATCACAAAATGAATATATAACCTGAACCTCTAGTTCTGAGTCAGAGAGAATGCGGCAATGACCTATTCAGGATGGACAATGAAATCAAATTTTTAACAATATTTTATTCAAAATAAGTTTAACATCTGCAAATAAGAGGCTCATGCCGAATAATTTTAGCAGCAATCATGAAAATAAATTTATCCAAAAAAACTATTGCAACAATTAAAAATACTTCTCATTAACACTTACATATGTTTCAATTATTTCGAACCAACTAGAAAATTAATCCATAGAAACTTGTTTAGGTATGTAACTTAGGGCATTGTTATATGCAACACTGGCCTTTCTATGTTGTGAAATATGCTGCCTTAGGATTTTTTGTCCGTGGAGGGGAACAAGAAAAAGTCACATGGAACCAAATGAAGTGAGTATGACTAATGAGCAAAAAAAATATTTTGCTTCTCCAAAAGTCTCGTATTTTTACCTTGTAGCCCGTTGAGCGGATGCCTTGTCGTGGTTTAGAAAAGATGCCTAGATTGATTTTGGGGGGTTAGATTTGCATGTAGCCGTAAGTTTAGGAAAATATTATTTTACCTACCACTCTACAAGAAAAATACGACGTATTTCCAAAGTTACAGTAGTTAGATGGCCTGTCTCGGGGAAGAATGTTGCAACTATTTTCTTTCCAGCACTGCAACACGTCCTGATCTTCGTGGGTGGTTCGCCTACTGAACAGACCCACACGGAAGACTGCCTTTTGGTTTCGGGATCAAGTGATACACCCACATTATTATATACATCGTTTCACCTGCATTTTTTTCAATTTCTCCAATATAAAACAGGACCTAACCACTCGTGTGTCCTTTTGGGCACCGGTTAAGGAATGTAACATTAACCCGCAGATCTCTTCGTAAGGCCTAATTATTCATCAACGATAGTTTGAAGTTGATCCAATGTTTAAGGCCGCCTGAATGTTAGAAAATATGCTAGAGTCTTCTTCGATCAATTTCGTTAGAGCAGCAATATTTTCTGGGGTCACTGCTGTCGATGAGCAACCTGAATTAGACTCATCTTCAAAAGACTGCTGTCCTCTTGATAATTCACGAAATCATTTTTTTAATTGTGGCTCTAGAAAGGACCAGTAAAAACAGTTTCCAAAGTAGAAAGAAATTCTTCGGCATTCATTTGTTTTTGTAATCATAACAGATCTTAGAACAAAGGTCAGGGTGCGTTTATTCCATTATGCTTAACGGTTCATACGCAACTAAATTTTCTTTCTTGCAACCTCACGTATGTATCATAAGGCAGTGGACCCAAGGTTAAAAAGATTCGTCTTTCAAATAGAAGAAACCCCATTAACATTTGATTTACCAATTCCAGACTTCTAGAAACTTTCGGCATGGCCCTCGTATGGATATCAAACCTACAAGGCAATTTGAGAAAAAAGTTATAATCCTAGTGTTTTAAGTCTGGTAATGTAACGCATATACAGTACATCATAATAGAACACAATGAAAATATGTGCCAGAGTTTGACCTAAAGTGTACAGAAAACTTAACGTTGAGAGCGTACAAAGATAGAGCTTTTAAGGTTTCTTACGTACAGGTAACCAGAAAATGGCCTGCTGCTGAGTGTTATTTACACTACTGGCTTTTCCAAATGGAACACAAAGAAAGAGAGAAGAGAACGTCTCCAAACTTGGTCTATATATACCGTAAGATACAATTAGAAAATTACTAAAGTTACTGCCCTATGCGATGCGACACAACGTGGTGACAGCGGAACAGAGCTACCGACGGGCATTAGCCTTTTATGATCACCATGGGGTGTTCTGAACGACTCAACACGGCGACTTATAGAGAGGATGAACCCTTGTATGTCCTCCGGGGGTATGGCAAGCCATGCATCTTCGGCCCGGCACTAAAGCTCATCAAATGTAACTCGGGGAAGTCGATAACGTGCAATGCGTTCAGCAATCATTGAGCAGACGTCTTTAGCTGATGTGATATCAGGTTAATGCACCAGTCAAGGAAACAGGGTACATTCTGTACAGCCAAAAGGCTGGGATACCACCTGCCAGCAACGTAGAAGTGCTCGTAGGGACACTGGGCGTTTTGTGACATATGTTAAGGGTTTGTTAAGTTAGCATTGTTCTCTACTACTAAAGCAACGCTCATAGCAAAGATAAGATATATTTTAACTAAATTAAGAAATGAAATCAAATCCTTATCTACTCTGAGGATGATTCCAAGGAACAACGGAAATAAGAAACAAATCTGTTATGAGAAACTAAGTGGCTGACACAAGATACCCTGTAGCTTGTACACAGTATCCACAGAGATATTGTATTTTGATCTGACTGTACAGCAACTGTGGTATGTTGATAAGTGTTATACATGTATTTCAATACTTTTCTTCTCAGTGGGACAAACCGTGAAACTCGCCATACATCTCCTCAAACCCGGGACTGTGCCGGGCAAATCTGTACGTATGGCAATCCTATTCACAAATCGTATTGGTATTTTTTACATTAATCAATTTGCAAGATTTACATGTTCAGATTTATTTATGAAAACATGGGACTTGGCATATACCGTAGTAAGTACTTGACCACCCAAGTAACATAAAATGTCTCCAAAACGCAGAGTTCTGGTACTACCATCATCATTGAAAATGTAGCGAAAATTCATTTTTCTCAATTTTCGTTGACACTAAGTGTAATATCGAAAAAAAATTAAAATAAAGTTAATTATCATATCATTATGATATTATTTTTGTAATTCCTTTTTGCGTCATTTGGCCAATCCCATTTCCTCACACTAATGCTATGTTCAAGTTTCTAAATGCAACATTTTCTGATCATAAAAGTTTGTACTTTTGTGCTAGACAGTGTAAAGAAATTTAATAACCCCAGATCAGATCATGACTTCAGAAGCAGAGAAAATGAGTTAGATATTTTAGTTGTCGGACAGGAAGCAGAAGAAACTAATAGAACAGCCAAACTGTGAGTACAATATATGAAAATAGTTATTCTCATTATGCAGTTTATTACAGCTGAAAGCTGAGGAGACTTTTCACTTCATCTGAATAGTTCATAGGACTTTAGGAAAAGTTTTGCCAGCAGTATATGTTGTTAGCATAAATTTCTACTTCCATTAAAGTGTTAAATGAAAATAGAATTTTATGACAATCAATTTAGATTTTTGTGCTATTTTGTGGCTTCTGTGTCGATGAAAAACTGCCTTAATAGCAAAGGTTTTTAATTTTATTGTGAACAAACTAATTTAAAATATTTTTGCAACTGCTGCATAGGATTTGTAAAAAGTTGAAATAGTTGAATATTGCCTCCATTTTCAAAAATCACTACACTGGCACACCTTTGCTGTTTGCAGACTTTTCATATATTTAATGGCCAAGTATTTTCTGTATACCAAGTCCCATACTTTGATATTGTTTCTAAGCTGATCTAAAGATTGTGATTTCTGAAAAAAGTGGTTTTCGTTTAATGTAATTTCATGGCTTTCGGATTGGTAAAATTAAAAATGAAATTATGTTATATGATGACCTCATTATGATGACCTGCACGTGATGAATCTGGCACCGAACGTAATTTTGTCTGTGGGGTATCTTTAATGGTAGTTTACGAGGGTCGATATCATTTAAATGCCCCGTGAGAGTAACGTCGCAAAACTAGTTTTCGAACCACTATTGTACTTCTAATCGTGCCCCCTGTAATTGTTGGACAATTGCAATGCACCTTTGAAACAATGAAATAATCGTTTAAGGACGC